>JABUQX010085304.1:52500-55401 GCA_015478945.1 Trachelipus rathkii
ACTAAAACGATATTGCTTTATAATAAAAATGTTATGTGAAAGCAGTGGTTTTTTTCTACTACAAGTGCAAATTGAAGCTCCCTATAAAGGACCATTAATTTTCTTAAAACCTTTTGAATAAAAAAAACCACGATAAAATTACTAAAGAAGCAATTCATAAAACTGGGTTTAGGCCATTTTTTATGTAATTAAAGTTTAAATGGATTTCAAATTCACCCACGAATACTTTGGAAATAAACGATGACATGAGAAGAAAGATGCCCATATATTAATAAAACAACGCCATACCAATCTAAACTATTCAAAACATACGCTATACTGAACATTCAAGTTTAAGCCATAGAAAAGAAATGTATTATATCAGAAGACAGATCAGATGTGGGTGAATATTTCTTAATAAACTAATCTCATTTAAACTTTAATTAACAATCAGGTAGGCAGAAATCAATAAATTCTCACTCAGTTTTGGTCTTTCTCAAGAACATTCCCACCAAATTTGATCCTCTGCTGATCGAAAAAATCAAGAAAGTTAAACAATGAAATGGAAGAAAAGATTGTAGCCTTCATTAAGGGTGGTTAAATGAACCGTAGAAAGAGGAGTAAAAATTCAATGGAAGTATTTCAACAACAAATATTTTTCAATATATATATATATATATTATATATAATAAATACATTAAACACTTATACTATATATATATACTAAACCATAATCTAATATATATTACTATATATCATATATTTTATATATTATGATATATTATATATATATATATATATATATACCTAATATAATCATATATATATATTATATAATATTATATATTTTACTATATACATCTATTATATATAATATATATATATATATTTATAATATATATATATAATATATAATATATATATATATATTATATATTATATATAATATATATATATATATATTATATATATATATATATATATATATATATATATATATTATATAATTATATACTATAAATAAATGTTATATGTAATTCATCTAATCCACAAAATACTTTAATTTTTTTTCAATCAGATATCTCAAAAAACTACAATGCTACAGGAAAACGCGGAATACATTGCTGGGAAAAATGCTGGTCCATATTTTAGTGCGGAAAACATTGGAGCTAAAAAAAAAAAAAAACAAAAAAAAAAAAAAAAAAAAAAAAAAAAAAAAAAAAACTACAATAGTTTGATAGAATTAAGCCCATACATTTTTGGAATCCTTGTATAAGATTATACTTTGGAAAATTAAAAAAAAAATACATTCTACAGTACAAGAAAATAAATATTGGCAATTTTTTTCTTAGGAGCAGGGACCATACATATAATATATATATCATATATATATTAAGATATATATATACTATTATATACTCAATTATATATATATATATAAACCATATATATAATAATATATATATAAATATATATATAATACTATATTATAACCACGAACAAATGTCAGGTAGAAATAACAGGCATTGTACGGGGGCCTCGGACAGACCGACCGGGCGAACACAGGGGGGGACCGTTTTCCATAACCCCGCTAGCCGGGAGGGGCGCAGAGGAACCCTCCTTCGACACCTCAATTAGACTACCAAACTCTCGAGAGCGGGGGTTCCGGAGACCCTCCCCGGAGGGGGGGAATTAGTTCCTACCCCGTAGTTCCCCCGGAGGCAAGAGAGACCACCGACTCCTGGCCATCGGTGCGGTAATATAAACCCTATGGGTAATATCTCTAGTAAAAAACAAAAAAAAGCAAATTATATAATATGTAGTTTTTTGCGCTTCTTGTTTTTTTTCTTTTTTTTTTTATACATTTTCCGCACTACAAATTAGGGACCCACATTCCCAGCAATGTAACTCCTCTTTTCCACTGTAGCTATTGTCCGTTATTTGAGATATGAAATAATAAGTACTAAAAACTTTTTGCTGTAATGAAATATCCACTCTTTCCCTAATAAACTATACGATATATATATATATATATTATAATATCATAATAATATACAATTTAATACATATATTATATACTATTATCACGTATCTACCTTACTATTATTTATATACTACTATATTATATATCATAGTCTAATTATCACTCAATACACTATCTATTAATACTATTATTTATTTCTTACACTTTATATATATCATACTATATATCACAGTCGTCTCATATATATCAGTATATTCGTGTAGTACTCATATATATCGTCTCTACTATTATACTATATACCCTATTTATATATATTTAATACGTATCAAACAACTTATATCATATAATATATAACTAATATCTACTATTACTATACTATATATTATATATATATATATATTATATACGCGCTTCTCACGTACGTTTTATACTTTATAGCATACTATATATATATATACTTATATATACCATATATAAACTATATAAATGGATTGTATCATTACATTATATACTATATAGATATATATAAACGTAATATACTTAGATATCATATATTCTATTATATATACCCACTATATTAACTTCACTATACAACATTAATACTATTATATGTTATTAAATATCTATCACTACCATCTAATTATATAGATTAAATATATACATATATATATTATATATATATATATAATATGTAATACTATATATTATATATACTTACATCTTATACAGCTTTACTTATATTATATTTACATGATATCTATATATACAGCTTATATCATATAAACGTAGCATAGGACGGCTCGCTTCGGGTCTGATCACCTTGCCTCATTCGTAACAGAAATTAAGAGACAGTTAAATAGCAAAACGGCCTAATCAAGAATCCTATCCCTTTCCTCGTGCATACATATTATAAACGCCTCCAACTATTTATATAGTTT
>JABUQX010085305.1:0-2500 GCA_015478945.1 Trachelipus rathkii
AGCAGTGCACGACGGTCTCATCAGATGAGGATAATAAGATAACTTGTCACCGCTTAACAGCTCTAAAATGACTTATGATTTAAATGAAAGTTTGGGTTCTTCTAAAAGATAATAAAACACACACCTGCTCAAATACAAGTTTAAAGACAAAGTTAATTTTCAAAAGACGATAAAATAATTCTCGACCAATTACATACGAGGGTTCATATAGAGATAAGGATTACCCCGACCAATCCACAGTAAGGAAAACATTTTCCTTTTTCTGCTTTAAAGGATTCTTTCGATCCATAGCATGTTTCAGTTTGGAAATATATTATAAAAAATAATAATAACAATTGATTCTTTGTCTATACTGGAATTACTTTTTGACCTGGTATTAGGATTAAAATTTAGCCCCTTCTACAAAAAGGCTTATCCTAAATTTAGGCCTAAATTTAGGCCTAACGTAGTTATTGCACCACTTTTACAGAAAAAAGGTCAGTTTGAAAATATTTTTTGACCTGGAATTAGGCCTTAAATCGCCCCGGGATACAAAAAGGATTATCCTATAACACATTTTACAGAGAGAGAGGTCATTTTCGTATCTGTAAGGAGTGCGGGTGCTTGTGTTTTCTCGCGTGTGGATTGTCAATGTAACATAGATAATAATAATAATAATAATTAATAATAATAATAATAATAAAGAAACATCCGAATTTATTTTAAAAACTTTGAATATTTTTTACTTAACATCGATGTGAATATATAAATGTAAGGTGAATAATTGTTATTTTTAAATAAAAACTTAGAAATGATTTAATAAAATACATGTTATGTTAGCAAAGAAGAACTTATTTTGTTATTTTTTATACTTTTTACATGGCTAAAGATGATGTAAAGCAGTAAGTCAATTGAACAAAACGTGGCATTAGCTCGGTGTAGAGGGGTGCTAGGGGCTGACCTACTGATTTACTGATTTATTGCTTTAAGGTACGTGAAATATATATGTTTTGAATAAAATTTAATTAAATTTTAGTAAAAGTTAATTTTAAAACTTGATATTCATAAAATTTATAAATAAAAAGATTATTAACAGCTTAATAATAAATTTCTATTCAAAGATTAATGATGATTTATTTATAGAAAGTTTTATGGAAACTGAAATAATTTTTAGTTAATTTGAAACCCTCCGGTTAATAAAACTGTACATGTTTAATTAAAACATAAAATGTTTTTTAATAAATTATATGTTATGTGTGATAGTGAGTGTGTGTGTGTGTGTGTGTGTGTGTGTAAATCTGTGTGCGAGTGTAAGAAATCTGTGTGTGTAAGTTAAATCTGTGTGTGTAAGTAAATCTGTGTGTGAGTGTAAGTAAATCTGTGATGAGTGTAAGTAAATCTGTGTGTGTAAGTAAAATCTGTGTGTGAGTGTAAGTAAAATCTGTGTGCAGTGTAAGTAATCTGTGTTGTGTTAAGAATACTTCTGTGTGTGGTGTAAGTAAATCTGTGTTGAGTGTGAAGTAAATTCGTGTGTGAGCTTGTAAAGTGTCTTACTGGATAAATGAAAGTGTCTAGTGAATGTGTGTATAAGCTTCATAGTGCAATGTGTGTATACAGTGCAAGTGTGTGTGTGTGTGACCGCATGTGTATAAGTGTAAATGTAAGTGTCTATGGGTAAATGTAAGTGTCATAGTGAATGTGTGTATTAGTGTCTTAGTGAATGTGTGTATAAGTGTAAGTGTGTGTGTGTTGTGTGATGTGTGTGTGTGTGTGTGTGTGTGTGTGGTGTGGTGTGTGCGTGTGTCATGCGTTCTTTCTAAATATAATAAACAATAGGTCTGAAGTAAATAACACTAAGTATAATAAATAAATAAAAATTAAAATAAAAAAATAAAATTAATAAAAATAAATAAAAATAATAATAAAATAAATAAAAAGTATTAAAACAAAATAAAAAACATAATGTTAATAAATATATGAGTTAAAGCAGTTAAAACATGTGAGTTTGAAACCGTAAAGCAGAAGTTAAAGCGTAAAGCACGAGAGTTTAAAGCAGCAAAGCAGGAGAGTTAAGCAGTAAAGGCAGTGAGTTAAAAACAGTAAAACATGAGTTAAAAGCAGTAAAACATGAGTTTCACTAAAGCAGTAAAGCAGTAAACAAAAGCATACTAATCCCCCCTTGGTGTTAGGTAAACACCTCTATTGATTTACTGATTTACTGCTTTAGGTATGTTAACGTTAATAAATATATGAGTTAAGCAGTAAAAGCATAAAGTTAAAGCAGTAAAACATGCAGTTAAAGCAGTAAAGCCAGTAAAACAAAGCATACTTAATCCCCCCCCTAGCGTGTTAGGTAAACACCTCTATTGATTTACTGATTTACTGCTTTAGGTATGTATGCTAATAATAATGTTGAGTTAAAGCAGTAAAACATATGAGTTAAACCAGTAAAACATGAGTTAAAGCAGTAAAACAGAGTTAAAGCAGTAAAGCAGTAAAACAAAAAGCATACTAATCCCCC
>JABUQX010085306.1:0-25000 GCA_015478945.1 Trachelipus rathkii
GTGCAGGATAAACTCCCCCCCTTTTCCCTCGTCGGCTTCAGACTTACATTGCGTTAATACCTTTACATATATATATTATATATAACGTATCTATATGTTCCCGCGTCGCTGAGCTCATTTTCCTCTTCTAAAAAAAAAGCAAATTTTTCTTATGTTTATTTTTTTTTTAATTTGCACTTTCCTAAACCAAATTTCAACTAAAGATTTCAAAAAAAAACTATTATTGTAATGTTTAGTTTTTGAGATTTTTTTTTTTACCAGTTACATCGTAAAATATTTACAGATCCAATGTATTTCCTTTGTCCCTGTAGTATTGTAGTTTTTTTGAAGATATGATTTGTTTGTTCCCCTTCATTGTCCTTCTACAAAAATTCACTATTGGCTGCAGTCAAAGTGTTTCCTAGTTGATAACGTGTTTTGTTTTCATTTCACATAGAAACTTCACCAATTCACATCTTTCTGTAACTATTTAAATATTGAAATTAATTTCATAATTTTTTGAGTGCAACTCTATCTACATTTAATATCCCTAACTATATGTTATAAATATTAACTTCAAATTTAAAAGCCTATTTCTTATGACCTTACAATGTCTCCTATCACCTTGTCAATGTAGCTATTATCTTATATTAAGAAATAGAAAATATATATATTTTCCAAAATCTAAATTATTAAGAAAGTCTCAAAATGTTTAAATAAAAAACAAGTCTTTTTTAAATATTTTTAAAACAATGTATAAATATTAATAAAAGCAATCCACATTTCATAAACTATTTATTTTTCGTTCCGGTATATTTTACATTTTCGAGAACTATATATTATTATTATATTATTATTATATATTTTATTAAATATATTATATATATATTATATTATTTTTGGGTATAATTGTTTTATAATTATATAATCGATATATTTAATTAATTTTTTTTATGGATTATTTATTTTTTATTTTTAGTTCTACTTTGGTATGGTATTTAATAGATTTTACTTAATAATAATATATTATTGCTCAATTAATCTTTTTTTTTGAGGAATATTTTTATACTTACATGCATGGATTTTTTTTTTTATGAAAATATACACAATAAGTTCTTGAAAAGTACAATATGCTACATTGGAAAAGAATACATTGTGGAGATCCTGGCATAAAATTTACAGATGGAAACTGTGTTAAAAAATAAAAAATAAAAAAATTCAGTCATCGAAAATAAATCAATCTATGGCATTGAATCACTTGGAATACTTGGTAATAATTTATTCTTAGCAAGTTGTGAATTAAAAAATAAATTAAACAAAAATTGGCTATTTTTTTTTCTAGGAGCTAGTAGTAGATAGTAATACTATATATATATATTATATTATATATTATATGATATATATTATTATAGTAATTATATAATGATGATAGAATAAAATCAGCTCACCATTTACTTGATAATTTTAAGATATTATCTAATTATTAGACATATTTATTTTGTGTATTACTCGGCAATGTAGGGGCTCGAGCGACGGGGAACCAGGGGGGCGTTTCGCTATACCCCGTTGGGAAGCGGGCGAGGAACGCCGCGACACCCAAATTACCCAAATATATAACTTTATATATATATAGTATATATATTACTATATAGGTTGCTACTTATATTATAGTATATCTTTATTACTATATATTATTATATATAATTATCCTATACGTAAATTTCTTTCCTATACTATACTATTTTACTCATATATTTTTAATCTATAATATATATGTTATATTATATCATTAATGATATATATTTAATTATAAATAATATATATTAGTATATTTTATTATTATATCATATACTCTAGAAAATTTTTACCTTAGAATAATTTTAAAAACATTTTATCCAGAGGTTATATATTTATTTTTCTAGTATTATATGTTGTAATATTAGAACTCTTTCGGTTTCTATCATTCTTTATTTTGTAGGGGTTGTGAATAGGTGTCTATCTGATTTTCTACCTTTTCAATACTTGTGGTATTAACGTATTATCGTGCCTACTTCCGGCAATCTGGGTTGATATATAAGGGGGTGAGAGTTTAGCCTCTACTGCGTAACGAGGTGGCCTGGATTAATTTTATATTATTACCTTCCGCCTATATATATCTTGTATTTATAGGCCCTTGTTAATACTACTCTATACGACCTCTAGTATATATTTTCATATTATTAATATTAATAATAATTTTATATATATATGAGTATTTTTGCTATTTCTATATTGTGTGATATTATGTCCTAGTAGTACTTCTGGTAGCGGTCATTTAGCCTATACTTAGCGGGTGTATCTCACATGGTCGTATTAGTTAAGTTCATATTAGTATAGTTTTATAGTTATTACGTATAGTTACTATTTATCCGTTTATTTTAGCTTATCTATATGGCGCGATATTTGTCTGGTAATTATAGTCAATTTAAGGTGTCACATGAACTTATTACTAAATGCATACCTTTAAACTGTTACTTTTCTGGGATTAAACACAGATTTCTAATCTTCTTAATCTATCTATTTTGTTAGATTATGACTTTACTTACATGTTTAGATCATTTATTTCTTTCGTAATCTAATATAAATTTCAAAGGAATTGTTCTTTTCTCTCTTCAAACTTTTATAGCTTTTTCTCATCTTAATAGTAATTAAATGTTTTGCGTTCTCGATTCTAGTACAAGAATATTGTCTTATAGTTTTTTAACTCTAGTTAATGCTTTGATATTTTTCATTTCGATTATGTCTTCATTTCCCTTTGTGTCAGAAGAATAATAATATGTTCGTGATGACATAAGAATGTCCTAGTAGGTAGTAAGTTCGACTATCTATTACGTCTTTTATATAAATTTTCTCTATCCTCTATTGGACCAAACTTCAACGCTATCTATCTTTATGTATAATTTCCTCCACTGTTCTCTTTTTCCATTATATATATAATACTTATTATCTATTATCTTTCTTATATATATATCTTATCTTATCTATATTCTATTATCTATTTTTACTATCTTATTTTATTTATATATATATTATTACTTATATATTATCTTCTTAGTATATATAATATATATATGCGTAGGTATCTTACTTTAGTTTCTCGTTTAGATACATGCTACTACGTCTGAGCTTACACCATTTACTATAGCATACCTCTTTTTTGTAATATTATCTCTGTTTAGTTATAACTACTTTACATTACATTTTTTTTTTGCTGTCAGTATATGCTCATCCTTGCTCTTCTTCATTCCCCTGACTCCCGTGCCTCAGTCTTCTTTTATAATTTACGTACGGTTACCCTTTATATACATGAGTGGTAATTACTGCTATGAGGAGAGGGCTGTGAACTGGTGTGCTATTATTCGTCAATATGCTTTCATCTTCCGTTAATACTTAGGTATACAATATAGTTCGCCGCCTACACCTGTTTCAGCCGGATGAACTCTGATCTCCTATATATCTCTTATCTCTTCTTTATTATCTTCACTATATCTACTTTATTTTTATAATATATCTTATATATTATTAATAATTTTACTAATAAATTTATCTATTTTTTCATATATTATTATAAATAAACTTTAAAAATCAATAATAAATAATTTAAATTCTATCAATCAACCAGAAACTAAGCCGCAATAGTTTACATTCTATTTATAACTTTCAATTTTGTTTCCGCAAAATTCTATCTTAATTAATAATAATATTCTGTGTACCTTGTCTTGATTTGTCTCTTTTAAAGCATTCTGTGATTGGCTCCTATTATGTATTATTGTTAGTAATTTTGTTTTCTGTTTTCATTTTTTTTTTTTATGATTTTTTTTAACATCTCTGTGAAACAAGAAATATAGATCTCGTGCATTGCGAAGTGCGGCGGATCTCGGAGTATCAAAGGTCTTCCGAATCCGAGAGATGCTCGTGATTGTTTATAACATGTTCGAATTCGAATTCTCTTCCCTCGAAACTCCGATTCTCACACCTTTCGATTCGAATCGAATTCTGAATCTCGTGGTGTATCGGAATTTCGAATCCGAATTTCCGATATTCCAAGTCACTCTATGTACTTTCGAATACGAATCCTGTAATCGGATTCGAGAGCTTCGAAATCGGTATCCGAATTCTATCCGGATAATTCTCGGATTCGGATTCCCATTCACTGATATATATTATACTTAATCATATTATAGTACGTTTATATATTATTATATATTATATATATTCTTTATATTATATAATTAATATTATATACTACTCTATATAAGGCGTCTTGGCGAGGGTTGTATGTATTTATATAGTTAATTATATGAGCTTTTTATAGTACTGTATATCACTTTATTAATACCTTATATTGAGCTTTCCTTTATTATTATAGTTCCGCGTCTGATACTTAGTATCTTTTATTTTATATTTCTTGCTTGTATTTGCGATCGTTTTTGTGTTCCTTTATTGTATAACTATCGTTACTTTGTAATATATATTTAATCTTATTACTAAGTTATATACATAGTAATCTATAAGTGTTTCTATTGTCAATCATATATTTTTTTTAATTCACACACAGCAGCATTATTTTCTTCTATTCTCTTTATCTATTATAATCTATTATTTAATTATCATTATCTATATTACTTCCACAGTAGCTATCACATTAATATAACTAAAAGTAATAGAGAGTTAAGAATAATGTTTTTCATAACATTATAATGTTATGAAAAATTGAATATGAATTATTAGATATTTTCAAAATATAACTTAATGGAATTAGAAAAGTCTTCGTCTGTTCCCAAACATTTAATCATTATTTCTCCTTTAATATATATTATATATCATAACTACTATTACTATCTTATCTTATATTATATTAATCATTATTTTATATACTTACTTATATACTATTTTATAATTTTTATTATCCCATTCTTTTTATATTTTCTTATTATTATAGTATTTTTATGTATATTTATATTATTTATAGGTATAAATTGTAGATAAAATCTTATTCTAGTTATATCTATATAATGGTACTATTTATTACATTCATTATGTCTATTTTATTTCCTTTATCAATATTTTTTTGATTTACTTATATTAAATGATTAGCAAATGATATATTGGTTTACGCGGAAGTGTTGTATTTATTATATTTATTATCAGTATTTTATAAGAACAATAGCGACCTTACTGGTACTATTTACGTAATATCTTTTACTATTGCGTAGCCTATCCCTTAGATTTAAAGTCTCCTTATTTAGCGACAGACGCCATAGTCTTGTTTTCTTATTTGATATATATATTATCCTAATATATGGACTTGAGTTAGACATAGTAGATTATAGAGTATTTTATATTTTTAACATTTAGCATATTGCTATATGATATCTAATTATATTTCCAATAATACCGTACTATACTGCTTACAATTTGCTATTGACTGGTATTACTTTCTTATTGTACTATTATTTCTTTTGGGTTTACTAGTATATTTTATTCTATATATATATATACTACTACTATTTTTTATTTTCTCACTATTACATACCAAACTTATTAGCTATATCAGTGTTCCTGTATTTATTATGGATTTTTTTTCTTTTTTCCGGAAAGTAAAAGATATTATTACCCACCTGTATCATTATATCTAGTATTGTAATTTTCTTCTAGTTATTGGTATTTTATTCTCTTTTGATAGAATTAATTGCTTTTTTTTTTACTTTTTTTTATCATTAGTTGTGTAGTAGTTATATGATACATATTAGACTAAGTTAAGGGTTATACGAACGAAAAATAATTAACATATAAACTATTGTAAAAACTCTAAAATAAAATAAGCAAAATCGGTTGATTTTGCATGAGAAGAGAGTTGAAAACTTCTTAGGTCTGCGAGTTGAAAGAGTGAGGTAGGGTAAAAAAATATGTTTTGGGTAACATACGTTTCCTAATTGGTTTTTAGTTTCTTATATACGGTGGTGTTAATTTTTGTGTATCTAACAGAATCATATTCAGTAACCTGATATTTACGGAGTCAGTAAACATCAACTAGTCTATTACCTGGACGACAATGCATTAAAACTAATTTCTACTCATATTGAGGCGATTCTGTATGCTATAAACTTTGTGATCTAACTTACATGAATCAATCTTTGCGTCAACGTTTCATTGTGTGAGCGGTAAGTAGTTTTTGTCAGTTCTATGGAAAATAAGTCCGAGACGTGCTTGTGTCCATCGGCCATTCTCAATAACCATAAGATTCTTAAAAAAGTATTATTTCATGTATTAAATATATCTACTTTAAAAAAAAATTTAATTGTCTTATTCTCAATAAAATTTATTGTTAGTATCATAAAACACAATATATGATATATAAAAAAACAGTGTATGTAAAAAAAAAAAGATTATATATTTTATATATATATATAGTATAATATATAAAGAATATATATATATATTTATAATATATAGTATATAATATATATATATATATTATGTATCATATCTATATTATGTATCATGTATAATTCATTAGTGTGACCTATAGAATTAATAATTATTTATTATTATTATATATATATATATATATTATATATTTATAGTATATATAGAAGGATTATATATATATTTATTATATATTATATTTATATTATTTTATTTCGTATATATGTATATATATATAATATATATATAATATATATATAATAATATTATATATATATATTATATATAAATATATATAATATATATTATATATATGCGTAGATACTTAACGCCCACACGGTAATACTGTAAATTAGTAAAATTAGGGTACAAAAGAAAAAGTTTAAATAAAATGAATAATTTAAAACGAATGAAATATATATAGTAAAAGAATAAATTTTTTTTTTGGTTGCTTTGTTTTTGATCTGTGTGTTGCGCTGAGCATTCTCAATTGAATATTAATATTGTATTTGGAAAAATAGAGGTGTGTTAATCTGTCAATACATAAAAAAATTGATATATATATAGTATATTATTATATATAATATTATAATATGTATATATATATAGTATACTAGTATTTTTTGTATATAATTATATCTTAATATCATATATTTTGTTTATTGTATTTTGATATATGGGTGCATTCGCAGCTGGCATTATAGAAAATTTTTAAGGGAATTTGGTGCGAGATATTTAATTATTAGGCCAAGTTTTACTTTTTTGGATTTCATACCTATTTAAAAAAAAAGAGTAAAAAACTTATTTTAAATGTATTTTGAACTTCACACATAGTCAAGGATATATTCTGAATATATACATTAATAATTAGGCTACTTTCATCTCTTGTATGTTATATATATCTTCCATATTTATAAATTATATCTTATATGGTTTGTTTATTATATGTTTTTCTTTGAAATCATATTATTTAAGAGAAATTCATATGTACGATATTTATAATATAGTGTATTTCTTATATATAATATATATATATATATTATATAAGTATATATATATATATATATATATATATATTTGTCATTATTTATTTTTTTTTATTAGTATATATTATTTAGATATTAATATTTTAAGTATGTCGTGAAGGGTCGAAACTAACTCGCAAAATGTTGGCCAATAGTCAATGTGTTTGCATGCATGTTCGATTCATGTGCATTTATGAGCAAACATTTTGCAACATTTGTTTTTTCAAGCTGTGAAGTTTCAAGGTTAGGGTTTTGTTATAGTCGGTGAACGAATTGTAAATGTGTCTTGAAATTCCGACTCTTCAGAGGTTTTGAGCTGAACTCTTCATTTGGTCTTTACCCCATAAAGGTGGCGAGCCTACCCGCCCAAAGGTTTTTATTGTCTAGAAGGTTTTAAATAATCGATAGAATCATTTTGATGGTTCCAATCGTATTTAGGGTCCTGTGATTCATTAGGCCTTCAACATGAAAATTCCATCTTTCTATCGTACTCTGTTGGCTTTTAAATCAATTAAAAAATATACGAAAGAAAATAATTAAAAATTAACATTACGATAATTTCGCTGTTATTGTATTGGGGGTTCCCACAGTTTCCCGCGACCACTTCTTCGCTAGAAGGAATAAGCTACTCGGTCTAAAACTTGGTATTAGTTTTTTATTAATGTGTGCTCGTATACAATCTATTCACCACGAAATTTTCAAGTTGTCGGTGGGGTTGAGCATATCTGTACGCAGGGGTCACCTCCCGAGAGGAAGTAATAATATGAGCAAAGCTTAGGCTTAACTATTCCGAATCGAACAGTGTGCGACCACAGACGAGTTTTGGTGACCGTAGTTACCTCTAAGGGGTGTAGCCGTTCCTTAGTGCAAGGTCAAGATTCGCCTGAAACTTGTGTGCTTGAACGTATTGGTGTGGACTTAAAACATGTTGGAGTGTTGAGCTAGTTATGGATTTATCGTAATGCTCGTCGGTGAGGTATGTGAGCATTAGCGTTTCTTGCTGCGTCTCTTCCCGTTAATGGGGACTTCTTTGTCTTCCTAAAAATTAAAATTGAATCGTAGTAAGACTGGATTACTTGGAGAATGATTCGGTATTCTCTATGAGTTCGGAGTTGAATCTGAGACGAAGTGTGGTTATTGGATTCTGCTTCGTGTCCAGAGACTCGCCACTGGAGGGGGTCCCAGGTGAAAAAAAAAGCATTGAAATGCATGGAAGCAAAAACAGAGGTATGGAATGAAATGAGAATAGGAGGAAGAAAGGAGAAGAGGAAGGATAGACGATATGAGGAGGGATTCAGAGCCCTGTATGAGGTTTCTAGATCAGTAACGCCAACCGGTGCTGGACGTCCGTGGATGCATTGCATTAGTTAATAAGCAGTGCGTATATAACAATGTTGGTGGTCTATTATATAGCTTATTGGATCTGTAGATTTCGAACATAATGGTTTCATGTAATCCATCCAATGATAAAAATAAAAAATAATAACTTAAATAAATAAATAAATACAATAAGTATTAATAAGATAATAAAAATTTCTTGGATTTTTGTATGTTTATAACTTAAAAATTTAAGTTTTTACATACCCCCAAAGCTAGTTAAATTCACTAAATCAAACCATCGATCAACCTCCCTATGACATGCCTGTGATCTATTGATCTTATTGATTATTAAGGTCAAATTTTTTTACTAAAATTGTTAACACTTTTACATACCGTATTGAATCAGGTTAAATGTATAGTCAAACACAATCTCAGATCCAGACATCTGGCACCTCCTGTCCTAAGGCCTTGATCTAATGATCTATTGATCTATTGATTAAAGTCACATTTTCGAGTACATAATAAAACATAACACATAAAATCAAGTTCTTTATACCAAGATCAAACGAATATATTCTAAGTAACAAAGTTTTCACCACTAAAACGCTAAATATTTATCTCAACTGCACTTAAAAAATATAAGTACTATAGGCATATTTGTAGACACAACTTACGCACTTATAAACTGTTAACATTAACAAGTTCACATTTAGTAACAGTAGCAGTAATAACATAGGCATACAAAAACGTATACCTTTATCTCATTTACTTTTCATGCTCTTTAACATATCAATGTTAATTTTACTTTAACATAGTAAATTTATCAATAGATTATCATTATCGCCGTTAACTAACTATGTGTTATATGACTCGAATAAAATAGAACACAATTTTTTTGGTCCGTTTTTGTGTTTTTGTGTTTATATATATATGATCACTACTCACACACACACACTACACACATAACACACACATTTTTCACTACACACATCATCAAGTTGGTGGTTTTGTTCACAGCATCTATCACACACACATCATCACATACTCGAATTAAACGGCTAGATTATCAAAGTTGCCATGTAGGATTATTATATAAATTAAAAAAAAATTTAAAAAAAATTCAAATTATATACATAAAAAAAAATGGAAACAAATAATTCGTATACTCCAAATACAGTTTTTACAAACAAATTTTAAAAAATTAAATAACTGATCATCACGAGAAAGGAGTAATATATATATTAAAAAGATATAAACATCACTATAATATGCTTAAATAAAAAAAAAAATATAAAATAAATAAAAAATGTTAGAAAAATAGTTAATTTAAAATAAAAAAAAATAAATAAAAATGAAAATGCAAAATAAAAAAATAAATTAAATTTAATACATAAACAAATAAACATTAAAATAACATTAAACAAAAGTATAAATGTAAATACTCAAAATTAATAAAAAAAATAGTAAAAAGTAATCGTAAGTTTTAAATTTTTAATAAAAAATTATATTTAGTTATTTTGAAATATATATAAAAGTAAATATGAAATTTGAAAATAAGAAAGTCAGTCTCACATTTTTGAAAACTCTTTTGTCAGTATGATGTTTTTTTCATATGTAATTGAATCGATATGTAACTCGTTAGACAGAATGATCAGTTAATAGTAAATCTCGTAAATGATATTATCATTTTTTAATTAAATATATAATAGTAAAATATTAATTAATATATTTATCATGTCCTATACTCTAACTATTTGTAATAACATACAATAAATGACACACACACTACATCATTAAATTGTGAGGGTCATTCAATACACACAATAATCCGCAGAATATTGGTGCTAACATCTAATCCTTAGTTTTTCACATTATAAGCTAACATAAATCCTGAACTAAATAATAAATTGGTTACTAATTCGACAACACCTAACATAAGCTTAGCACGAATAAACTGCTAACATTAACCAAGTTCCACACTTAACAAACAGTAAAGTAACTAACATAGCATACAAACAGCGTCACTCTACTCACGACTTTTTCATGCAGGATCTTAAGCATATTCATACTGTTAATTTTACAATTAACATAGTAATATTTATTTAGAGATTTATCGGTATCCTACCTATACTATTGAATAACTAAGAATAATCACGAGCGATCATCACACACACACACTGGACAACACATCACACATCACATTCAGAGCACTACGACCACATTTGCGAATACACATCAAGAAATATAACTGCTAGATTTATCAGTGAGTGCATTGTTAGAAAATTTTAAAAATTAAAAAAAAAAAATAAAAAAAAGGTAATTCGTTAAGTGCGTTAATGCGGTAAGCTTTCTGTAAGTGGTGCGGCGTTTCTGGGCTTGTGCTTTCCTGTTGTTAACGCTTACACGCCCTTTCAGGTACTTGGGGTGCGAGATGGGTCGTACATTATCTCTCTGGGGTGATCTCTTAAGTAGTGCTTTTTTACAGTGCTTACAGTTGTTATCATAGATAGTATCTTCTATATTGCGCTGTGCCAGAATCTACTCAGCTGTTTGTAATGGATATTTTCTGCGGGGTGGGCGCTATAAATAGGGAGTGGCTGGGCTAAAAATATTTCATGTTTACGCTCTGTTCTTGAAATAGCGTTTAGTGTTACTACTTCTGTCTTAATGTTTTATTAGATTAGCTCGATCTACTTACATTGCAAATATTTGAGGATTATGAATTAGTTAAGGGTTCATTATGATGGAAGTTTTTGTTAAATATTTCGTTATTGTTATATGTAAAAATTGCAAAGAAATCTAAAAACAGTTATGATAAATTAGACAGGGTTAAGATAAATGTTTTTTGCTAATAGATTTTACTTGGAAGTGTAGAATATTAGCAGTGATATGTACAGATCATGCTGAAAAGAGTGCATTAGGTTCAATGTTTGTACTTAATTGTGAGCTTACTTACTGTTGTATAGATAGGGAAGTTTGCTAACTGTAGAGCAGTTGTTTCGCTTAGTTCGGTAGTTGCTATCGTTCGTTTTTTTTGGTATATGTGATATCGACGAGATTGTTACTTTGTGAGCTATATAGCGTCTGTGTGTTTGATTGGTCTGGTGGTGTGTTGTAGGTATATGTGTGTGTTGTTGTTTGTGGTGTGTTGTTATTGTGTGTGGTGGTGTGTGCTGTGGCTTTTAATTCTATGGTCATATGACTCAATATTTTGTGGGTTAGGTATTAGTGGATCCGATAAATCTTTGATAAATAATTACTGTCTGGATGTTCAAGTGTTCGTTAGTGTAATATTACACATGAGTATGTAAAGAATGCATTGAAAGATATAATCTGAATAGTTAGTTTGACGCTATGTTTAGGTTACTTTATCTAAGGCTGGTAGAGTAAGTGGCTTTTTGAGTTTTGTTAAATAAATAAGTATGTATGGTAGTTCAGCTCGGTATCATATTTTATAGTGTTCCTGTTTCAGATTATATTCGTTCATGCGTTGTTGTTGATGAATTTTGAAACATTTTAGTTATGTTAGATAGTGAGGGTTGCAAATTATCTCTTATTGGTGTGTGTGTGTGTGTGATGTGGTAGTGAGGATGGTGTGTAGTAGTGTGTGTGGTAGATAAGTGCTGTCAACTGGTGAGAAGTTAATGTGCTATGTCTTATAATATATAGGTCTAGGAGTTATCGACTGTATTATATAGTTCTTCGTATAATGTTACATATGGTTTAATATATTAGTAGTTGCGATATTATCTTATGGTGCGTTGTACGGAATGTAACTGATTCTGTTCTATATTTGTACATGTACATTGTTTCAATGTGTGCATGTGATCTTCGGCCAAAGATGAACGCCAGTGTTCTAAATGTTGATATGCTGTGACATTTTTATCTTCAAATGTTTTGCGATTTTTCCTCTTGTTTGTGTTTTTTGATACAACTTATGTGTAGTTAATGAGGGTCGGTTGGATGTTTTCAGATTGATGATTTTTTTTCCTCTTAATCAAGGTTTAACACTGTTAAATATTATATTTTTGCTTGTTGAGCAAGTTGTACGCTATTTTTGTGAATTGGATTAGTTATAAAATTTGCAAATCGATTTATATTTTCCCTTTTGTGTGTGTAAATTTATTAAAATAAAATATTATTTTGTTGTATTTTTTATTTGAAGGTTGTAGATTTTTCTTAATTGCTTATATAGTTTTTCGAGATGTTTTCTAGTGTCTTGTTATTATTTTATTTTAAGAGTTTATTTTTTTCGATAGTTTTAGTTGCTTGTTTTTTTTGTTATACGTTTTTAATCTCTTGCAATTATATATAAATTGCTTTTTGGAAATTTCATATTGTTTTTATTATTTATTTTATATATTTTTTGTGTGAGTTGTTGTTGTAATTTTGTTAATTTTTTTGTTTTAATTTCTTTGTTTTTATTCTTAGTTCTATTTTGCATTTATACTTTTTTATTTAGATAGTATTTTTTATACTATTTTCGTGCTGTGAATTATATCTGACATTTTTTTAATTATGCATGTTATTTAGATAACATATTTTACTTCAATAATATGCAATGGAATCTATTTATTTTAAATTATTTCTCATACATAAATCTATAAGTGTTTTTGTCTTTGTCTGTTATTTCTGTTTTGCTGTGATGTCGTGTGTGATGTGTGGTTGTGGTGTGTGTGTGTGTGTTGTGTGTGTGTGTTTGTTGTGTTGTTTGTGGTTTTGTGGAAAGTGTACCTATTTTGGTGTTGTGTGTGTGTGTAATTTTAACATTTAGTTCATTACAATAGTTAGGTGACATAAGCTTAATATTTCTTTGATTAGTTTATCTTTTGCTTTTAACAATAAATTACATTATTATGTTAAAGATTTTACATGTAAAAAGATGTGTAGTAACAGCTAGTGGCCGTTTATCTAGTATACTATTGATTAGTTATCATTTACTGTTTTTAAGTTGGAACACTTTTGTTACATGTATGCAGTTATTCTGCTTACAGGAAAATAATAAAGAGAGTAAAACATTAATCACATATCTATGATCTTACAACCAGGTTGAATGTATTGTTAGCTTTATTTAGTTTGAATACACTTTATTAAGGTTTAGCTATATGTCTTGTTAGTGTGTGTTGTGTGTTGTTGTGTGTGTTGTGTGTGTGTGTGTGTGGTTGGTGTGTGTGTGGTATGTTGTGTGTTTTAATTTATTTTCTTTCTTAGTTTATTACAATAGTTATGTTAGGGATATGATATAATAATTTGGAATAAATGTTACTTTAATCGTTTAATATAATAATTAATCCTCATTATCAAATAAGCTATAACCATCTGATAATCATGTCACATAAAATGTACTATACAGACTAATTCATTGCTATCTGCAAAAGATAACTTCTATCTTATCTATGTTTGAATGACTGTACATTTCTTTCAAATTTCATTTTTCTTTTTATATTAACGTTTATACTAATAATATTATTTTTCTCTATTACTTGATCTCACATAATATATCGTTGTTTACTATTTTTTATTTTATATTTTTGATAATAGATTATTTCATAGAGAAAGATATTATTATCTTTATAATTTTTATTTTTTATTCTTCATCTAGCATTCACTCCACTTTTTTTTTATTGCCTATTTCTTTTTATAAAAGCATTTTTTACTCAACATTAATTTGCTAACCCAGTTTTTATTTACTTGTATACTTAAAATTAATGTCCAATTACACTTTGTTTCATTTTTTTATTTATTTTAATATTTTTAATTTTCTAAATTTTTTTAATCTTAATTTCTTTTGTAAAGTTTATTTTTGCAAAATATTTTTTTTCTCCTAACCTCTAAATATGATAAGCGTTCTGAAGTACTTTCAGTAACATTTACATCTTCCCAATTGCTAGCATTTTATTCGTTTAGGTGTGTGTTGTGGTGTGTGTTGTGGGTGTGTGTTTGTGCTGTGTGTGTTGTGTTGTATAATTTTATCATCTACGTTCATTTTAAACACTTTTCTTTCATTGCCAAATTTTTCAACCAAAATGTTAACTGCTTCTTTTTGTCGATGTATAATTCGTATCAATTAACATTTGTATATGGTAAAAGATTTGTCAGGATAAAGGTGATGTTTTATTTTGTTCCTAGTTTTTTTTGTTAATGTCATATCTGTTAGTCTGATCTTTACTTGTTAGCTTTATTAGTGTGATAAAACTTTGTTATGTTTATCAGTTTGCTTGTAATTCGTGTTTTCAACGTGCGTGTTCTGTTGGTCGTGTTTTGTAATTCCCTATTTTTTAGTATCTAGTTATAACTCTTTAGTGTACAGCTTATAGGTTGGCAAATACTGTTGTTATTCTCGAGTTGTTACATAGTACGGTCGTTTGATTTTTTTCTTCAGTGGTAATAGGAACTTGATTTTATTAGTTCTGTTTCAGCTCAATTTAATCCCAGACTTTAATTATCATTCTTGTATCTACTTCAGACTGGTATGGAATAGTCTCCAGTGTAAAGTTGTAATATTGCTTCCTGTATATGAAAGGTCTGACTGTGTTTGATTTTACTTGTTATACGTGTGATAAGTGTTACAATTTTAGGTAATATTTTGTGAGCTTATCAATAGAGTAAGGTAATAAGCATCATAACTAGTATGAGTAGTAAAGATAGTGTGATAAGAATTATCTATGATATATATATTGATATATATATAGTGTATTTTATTTATTAGCAACCTTTAAAAATGTATCAAAGTTTAAAATCTTAATCTGAAATATTAAAAGTATTAAGAACATATTTTATTTTATTTTATTTATTTTATTATTGTTTTGTAATTGATTTTTTTTGAGTGTTTGAACCCATTATTTTTCGAATCTGTCGACCTAATAACTTATAAAAGCACATGCAACTTAGTTTGTGTTTAATATCGTGATTATCCGTTGGTTTTTGTTTTTCTGCTATTTTCTGCTTAACTTTTTTGCTGGTTGGATGTGTATGATAACTTAGGTTCCATTCGTCCTTGGTTCCATAATGGATTGTTTTTTTTTGCATGCTGTGTTGCTGTTCGGTAGTGTTTTCTTGTGCTTCTTGCTTTTATTTGTTCTTCATAAAAAACTCTGTACAGTCCTTTCTTCTATGTCGTCGTCTTTTCTCATTTTCTTGTTCTCGTTCCTGCATTTCGTGTCTGTCTCCTTTTATCTCATCCTGTTTTGCATTCTTCTGTCTTGTCTCTTTTTTGTTCACTCTGGACTGCCCTTCTCGGTGATGTGATGCCGAAGAGGGTCGATGGCAGAAGCTCTCTACTTTGGTCAGATATCCAACTCGACTTTGTACTTCGATCTTTTCCTTCTCAAGTTGTTAGTTTGTAGTGCGATCATATTTTTATATGTTTTTAGTGGCATGCGTTCTCCTAGGGGGACGCGAGTTAGATTCGTAAATCTCGTCTCCGTACGGCAGTTTATGGTCAATCTGAGAGAGTGCTCAGATCGCTATAATTCTTAAGTCTCAGGATACGTAGTTAGCGATAGTTACAATGGTTCAGCGGGCGAATTGGACCTTTGGCACTATAGGGGGTATACCCCTCTTGGGGTTGAGCCTGTAACTGTCAACTAAAACTCTGTCTTGTGTACGTGCAACCTTTCGATTGGGAAATCGTTAATGCCTAACTCTCTGTTCACTCCGAGTCATTCGTCTTCTATCTGCACAATAGAGTCGTAGCGTTAGTTTTTCCTTACTTCGGCTATCTTGGTGTGTGTCTATTTACATGCCACGGACTTTGTAAATTTTGGTGTGCGTGTAGTTTGATGTTTTGATGTTGGCTTTGGCTCACAAATATATTTATTATATCCTTTGTATATTTTTAGAGCGATAGTGCTTTATTCTCTTCTCTATGCGAGAGAGAAGATGTGTCGCTTGTAAACTTTGGACTTACTCTAATGCTGTCTTATATCGATTGATGTGTAATATGTATATTTTTTGTTTTAGTTTTTCGGATATATATTTCCATTGTTAAATGGTGTTAGCGCGACAGTAGGTATAGCGGTATATAATATCGATATTGAAATAATTAACAATTGTCTGATGATTATAAATTTAAACCAATTCACATTCAATAAATGTATTCTATCGTTATTTTATAATGGACACTGCTCTTAATAACCCGCTTGGGTCGCCCCCCCTTTTGTGGGTAAGTAACCTCTTGTGTTCCATGCTAGTCAAACCTCTAATGGTTCTTCCCTAGACTAATTTGGTCTCTATCGAATCTTAAATTATACCTATATCTTTGACTAGTCAAGCTGTAAAATACCAAATGTTGCAAAAATGTTTCTTGCAACATGTGCAACTTTTGCAACATACGGTTTTTCGGCATTTTTGGCGTTAGTTTCCCACCTCCTTAACTACTTTCTATTATATTATATTATTATTATTTATTATTTCTGCTATGTTGGTTCAAACATTTTTTTTGGGGTTTAGTTGATTGTTACTTATTATGGTAATTTTTTTATTAGTAGTAGTATTTTATATTATTGGTTTATATCATGTTATGTATTTTTTTTTTTTTATTATTTATTTATTTTATTATATGATAAATAATATATGTATTTAATTATTTATTTATATATCCGTCAATTTGTGTTTTTGATTCTTTAGCACTTTCGTTTTGCTCATTATTATTTATATGATTTGTTATGTATATTATCCTAGTCGATGTATTTTTATCATTAATTTATTATATTTATAGATAAGATTAATTTGAGTTTTTATACGAGCTATAACTAATTAACTATTTAAGGTAAATACATATACAACATAACACTATTATTCGAACAACCTTGTCATTCATATATATTAACTAAATAACCGATTACTAAATGATATTTCCAAAAATATATATTATATGACCAACATGTTATAACAGTATATATTATAGTATACTTAAAGTAATTTCCACTTATATTCGTTATATAATATATTATAATTATATTATATGTGATATTATGATTTTATATTGGATAAAAAAACGTAGTTTTTATTGTATATGTTTGGTTTATTGTATTATATATTTTATTTATATTATATTGAACTCCTCCAACGGTCGTAACCCTTTCAAGTTTAGTATATTTATAGGTATGTCTTTGTCGCCTTGTCGTAGAGAAAGTTACCTATTATATTCAAAATTCACCTCTACTAACATATATATTTTGATATTATTGTTATATTACTTATTTATATTTAACTATATGTATTAGCTATATTTTATTTTTATTTTTTTATAATTATCCGATGTTTTCGTTATTACTGTATGTTACCTTTGTATTGTCAGTATATGATATATTAATTTATATTAATATAATATTATTATTATATTTCATTTCATTTATTATACTATTCTCAAAATCTATATATAGCTTCATGGGGTAAGAAGTGATATACATTGTTTGAATCCTGGTAATATTTTTATCGATGATAATTTGTAAACAATAAATAAAAAAAAATAAAAAATATAACTTAAATAACAGGATTACAAAGCATTTTCAAGGAGTACAAGAGAAGTGGAAAATTTTTAGGTTTAGGTAAAATGTAAAATAAAAAAAAAAAAAAAACAAATAAATAATAATTAAAAAAATATAAAAAATTCGTTTATTGCCAATTCTGAAGTTCGAGCCAGCGGGGAATAGTAATATATATTATTTTATATATTTTTATATATATTATATATATTATTATATTATTATATATTTATTATTCTATATGTATTTATATTTATATTTGTATATAGATTTTTTTATTTTTCATAGATTTTATATTTTGAAAACAACATTTTTTTTGGATACATTTGGGTAATAGTATTTACATTCGGCAATTTGGGTAGTGGTTGTTTCGATGCTCGTATCAGCGGAGGAAGGACAGGGGGTGGGGGAATTCTGTTTCCATACCTGGCTGTTAGGGAGTGGGCTGAGGTACGCCGGGACACCTTCTTCCAAAATTATGCCAAATGAGGCGGTGTGTCGTATACCTCGTCACGATGGTGGGTAAATTTGGTGTGTTTTATGCATACAACCTCGTAGATTCCGGAAGGCCGAGAGACATGTCCGACTTTCCCTGCCATTCCATGTGCGTGTTATTATCGCTTGTGGTGGTACTTTCTTTTAGTTTAGATAAAACAAAAACAAATATTTACTACAATTTATTTGTATTTTAAACAAGTAACTGTAATAAAAATTCTGGTTAATAGCTTTGCGAGATATTATTATAATTATTACTAATTATTTTTTTTTTTGACATTTTTTTCTGTTCCGGTTCCGGCCGGAATATTGTGTATCTTGTTGTTCCCTGTATCTATTTAGTTTTTTTGAGATAATTGTTTTTTTTATTTATTTTTTTATTTTTTAGTTTTAATTTTTTTTTTTTACTTTTCCTGCTAATAAATTACAATATATTTGCATATTTAACTAAAGTTAAGTTTATAATAATTGTTGTATACAAAACAAATTATAAACTATATCGTTTCTCTTGTTTATTTTAAAAATATCGTCAAGTTTCAATCTACGAATTAAGCTACTCCACGGTATGGCTAGTCTATCAAAGCTAACTAAAGCAACAGTCAATAATTTTAATATAAGTTTAAAAAAAAGCTATTTTTTAAATTCTGATGTGGAGTTTAACTCTAAATGAAAAGAATGTCTTTTTTTTTTTTTAAAATTATTATTATAATATATATAATGTTTATAGAATGGAATTAAAATGTATTTAATATTTCCTCTAAGATAATTAATTCGGATTTAAATTTCCAAATGCAATTTTTTATCAAGGTAAGAGCCTGTGAAATCGTATATATTAGTTATTTTTATTGTTATTATTATTAAATTTTATGGTTATTATATTGATTATTTGAGTACGTGAGGGGTAATAGGTTATGTAGTAGTATGATAATATAATGTATTAATTTAGTGATAGTATGAGAGTAGTGATAATCTGATAGACATATTTTTATTTTGTTAGTTTATAATATATGTTATTAAATTTATATGATTTATTCGTATTTATATTATAAGTTTGTATTTTATGATTGATAAGATAGTTATTGTGCCGTATATGCATTGCAGCGGTGGTGCTAGAAACTTTTTGCATCACAAAATTTCTGTTCCAAACAATAAAAGCTAAAGAAATAAGGTAAATTTAAAACATATTGAGGAAAATGTGTTAACGATGTCCTCGTTAATATTTAGATAATAAGTTGTTTATAATGTCAAAAATGTGTGAAGTCAAGTTTATAAGTAAAAACAATGAAAGGTTCTATGGATATTTTATTTATTTGTATTATAGTAGCAACATTGTATACAGATATTTTATTTATATTATAAGTCTATAGTATAGTAATGGATATGCGTAATAGATATATTTTATTTACTTGTACTATTAGGTTATCGTAGGGTATATTGTTATATATAGCGGATATTATTGTGAGTTATATAGTTGATATGGAGTAATTTTATTTATTTAATATGTAGTATTATTTATTATTTATATATATCTATATAGTGTTAGCGTATTTATGGTGGTAGTGAGTGTTGACCTGTTATGTGTTTACTGCATTGCTGTAGTTTGAATATTTGTTTTTTTTGTTTTTTTTTTATATTCGAATTGCAGAATTCTAAGCGTTTCATATTATAGTTCCTCTTACTAAATAATCGACTGAATTAATAATAATTATTCGGTCTGTTTTCGTTATACGATTCTGTCGTGTTTTAATTTTATCTTTTTTTTGTTTGAAATAAATGGAATTTAGCCGAAATTAGTATCCGCAAACATGTGTAGGATTTGTCTCTCGGCTTTTGCCGGAATGCGACGTGTAGTTGACTATTTGCCCCCTCTTGGATGGATTCTGTCGAACACTCGCGTTCTTTGTGTATTATCTTGTTCGCGGTGTGGCTTGCGCCTCTTGCCCTCTTATTCGGGGTTGGAAAAACGTTCTTATCTGTTTGTCGGCTCTCGAGTAGCGCCACAATAATGGCCTGTGAATATAATTCTATTTCCAATTATATTTTTTATAATTGTTTTATTATTAAAATAATATATACATAGATTTTATGATTAATGTTGTCATACCCAAAGATTTTAACATAGTCTTGCTTTTCTGCGCGATTTCATTTGCGTACAATATAAAAGTTAATTATGAAAGAAATACTTTTTCTTTTGTATACAAACCAACCATTTCGCAAACTGATTTTTGGCCCAGAATAGCTTACCTAATACTTATTTATTAACTGTAGGTGATATAAAATTCGATTTTGTCATTGAATAGTGCAACTCGTATAGTATAGTATTTAGTATATTTTGATTTATATATATATTATAATATATATAGATACTTTTGTTTTCTTTATTTATTATTTATATTATATTTTCTTTATATTCTATATTTCTGTACATTATCTTTATATCATATCTTTTTTTTAATTTATTATTCTCTATAAATTTCATTTTTATTATATTATACTTCATAAATTTATAATGTGCTTATATAAAAACACTAGATAAATCTGAGGGCCACCGAGTTTCACGACGAGAAAACGCTTGTAAATTACCTTCATATAAAAAACATTTTCTTAAAGTATAGTAAATAATAGTGTAAATATTATGTTAGTTGATTAAATAAGTTTTCTCTTTAAATTGATACAAATCTTAAAAGGTGGCCCATTACTTTAAGATTATAAGATTAAAATATGAAAAGAGGATCAAATTAAAACTTGTTATATAGTTTTGAGCTACAATTTCTTACAAAAAACTCTGTTTTTATTTGCTGGGGCTTTAGGTGTTAATAAGATAATAATTTATAATCAAATTTTTTGTTTTTCCCCTCCCCTAAAATTTGTTAGGGCGTGTAAATATTAAGTGATGGATTTGTGATATAAGTTGTGTTTATTTTCTTTAGTATTTGTTTTTCAAGACTAACAGCTTGATATGCCGATTATATTTATTATTTATTTATTATTATTATTTGTTGTTTTTTGTGGTTATAACACGATTTTGGTAATATTAGACTAGATATATATACAAGTATATTATTTATATATATATAATATATTAATATATAATATATATATATATAGATTATTAGTAGTAGTACTATAGTTTTTCTTAGTATAGTACTATGTGAGAGTGGTATATATTTACTATTTATATATATATATATAATATATATAATATAACTATTAATATATATATATATATATTATTAATAATATTCATATATATATAATATATAATATATATATATATATTATATATATATTAATATATATATTAAATATATATATATATAATTTAATATATATATATATATATAATAGATATTAATATAATATTATATATATATATATATATATATAATTATATATATATATAAATAATATATATATAATAATAATATATATATATATATATATATATATATATAATATATTATATATATATATATATATATATAATATATATTATACTATATAATATATAGTATATATATGATATATATATATATATATAATTATATTATATATATATATATATATATTAATATATAGTGATATATTATATACTATATTAGTATTATATATATATATATATATTATAATATATATATACCTATATATATATTATAATATAATATTATATATGATATATAAATATATAAATTATATATATAATTATATATATAATATATATAGATATATATATATATATATATATATTAATATATATTATATATATATATATATATATATATTTTGCTTGTGTACGTATATGTTTGTGCATGTGCACGAATATGTTTGTGCATGTGCTGCGTGTTTGTACCTGAACCTATTTTTTCCATTTCATCACAGTTGTTTTTCCCTTATTAAGTTTGTCAGCACTTCGAGTCTCATGCTAAAAGCCAGCCTTTATATTTCCATTTTGTGTGGACGCGTGAAAACTTTATCTAAAGTGGAAGGGAAATATATGTCATTTCCCGACAAAAAAAATACATATCAGTTATTTCAGTTATTTAGAATTTGCCAAACCAGTCACGATATTAACAGTTTTTTTTTTTTTTATGTATCATTGGAAAATCGTTACCGTTTTGCTAATTCTGACGTTTTATTTCAAATACGTCATGAAAACGTACTAATTTTATTCCTTTAGAAAAACAATTTGACCGAATATCGCAACCGAACTTACCGACAGTAAGAAACGATAAGAAAAAAAAATCGTCAGTTTTGCAAACGCAGTCCCAACTCTATAATGTATATAAAGAAAATAAATGTGAAAAAACATGATAAAGGTAAATTTTCCACGTTGAAGCCATTTACCATTTGGGATCATATATTATCCATGATTGATGACTCCAAAAGTTGTTATTTTTGAGGCTGAAAAGACATTTCACACGGAATAACTTCGATTCTTATCGATCGAGCCCTAATTGTGTTGCCGGTTTCTGGCGCTGTCGTGGCAGCGAAGAAGCGGCAGTGGAAGAGAAGCGGCAATAGAAGAGAAGAGGGAAAAAAAAACCTTACCTGTGCTCGCTTTTAGTTCTTTAAGATTACGAATATAAAATTACATATTAGAAATGGTTTGTCCATTTTCGTCTTTAAAATAAATGAAACTTAAATCTGGTTAAAAGTATCTTTCTTTGAACACAATTATTAATAATAAAACTTGAAATTCGTTTGGCTTTTAGATAGAAAATTCTTTTCACTTGAAATGCTCATTATGCAATATATATATATATATATATATATATATATATATATATATATATATATATATATATATATATATATATATATATATATATATATAATATATATATATATATATTAATATATATATATATATGAATATAGTATTATAAATATATATATATATATCTATATATATATATATATTTGATATATATTTTTTGATATATTTTTTATATTATATATAATATATAAATATATATATCTATATATATATATATATATATATATTTGTTATATATATATATATAGTATATAATATATATATAATATATATAAAAATATCTATATTCTATATATTTATTATATTAGAGGTGTACCGAATTCCGGTCCGGCCCGGAATTCCGGACGGAATTTGAAATTTTTTTCCGGTTCCGGTTCCGGCCGGAAAAAAATGTAAAATTCCGGCCGGACCGGAAATTACTTTCCTTAAAAAACTACTTTTGAAAAATTGTTGGGTTTTGTGTGTGAAGTAAAAGACAAACTCATGAGTATTGGCTAATATTTTAAACGTTTTTCCTCACAATAATTTCCCCTCTACTTGAAATGAAAAATATTTTCTCTGAAATATAGGAGGAGACTGGAAAGCGAGGTATACTGTTCTGGGCTAGTACTGCTATATTCGGGAATTTAGCTTTGTCACTTCCACCAATTAAGCAGTTCTTCTTTTCCCAGATTAGAAATTGATTTTTTTGGTAAAAAAAAAAAATTTCAATTTCTTTAAGAATTTCACTATTTGAAGAGCACTGATTTTTTCTTTTTTTTCCTTTTACACAAGCTGACTCACTGTCACTTTCAACTTTCCTTCAACCTTATAAAACTAAAGTAACTTTGGCAGTAATCTTCTTTTCTTTAATGCTTCTCCTGATGATTTTGAGTACTTGGAAGAATCTAAGTTTATTGTAGATAATGCTCGTTTCTGAAAAAGACCATCGCCTGACACCTTCTTCTGTATCGGCTACTACTATTAATCACTTTCTACCTTCAAATTATATTTGCCTCACTTTGCTTCAAGCAACCATTTTCTACTTCTATCCTCTCTTATTTGCATTAGAAAATAAAGTTAGTATCTTGGGTCTACTACAGTATTTAAAGCAATTATCTTGTTTTGTTATATGTCTGTTGATCCTTTCTCTTCCTTTTTATTCATAAATCTAAACTCTAATGCCTTCTTCAGCTCTTCTTTATTCTCTGCTGTCATCTTCAGAGTTTGAGAGATATGCTGGAGAGCTCAAATATGTAGAATAATTGATGATATAGCTAATTGATTTTGCCTTATAGTTTCCGTAACCATGAGAAATGGTTGCAAAACTCTTAGAATTTTTTCAAGTATTTGCCATTTATTAGCAGTCAAAGCTTAAATGATTGATTGTTCTATAATATAAACTTGCAGAGGTCTTTTCAAACATTCAATTCTTTCTAGAATCAAATATGTGCTATTCCACTTTGTAT
>JABUQX010085306.1:37500-39629 GCA_015478945.1 Trachelipus rathkii
TAGGTTCAATCAAGCGCTACATCAGGCGCCGCATTGCGCCTCCGCGCAAGGCTGACAACCCCGCAGCCCGCAGGTGCGACCCGCCGCGTTCCCGGCCAGCCGCGTGCGCGTCCGCAGGCGTGCAAATATTTCCGCGTTTCGCCGCCCGGCCCCGCGTGCGCCGCAGGCGCATACTTCACCGGGCGACGAAAAATATGATATCAAATGTAACTATTCAAAGAATTTCTTATTTATATATATACTATGAGTCATTCACTTTTTATTTCATACTTAAACATTTTTATTAAAAACATTTGGCGATTCTAAAACTGTAACTCATTACAGACCTATTTATTAATTTAACACATATATTTATTAACTATTATTTTCTTTTATATTTTTTTACTTAATACTTTTAATTTATAAATTTTTAAAATGTATGTAAGAGAAAAAAAAACCAGAGTGATCTGATAATATTAATCGATTTTATTTTACTCGTAACAATTGTACGAAATTTTACTAAAACATTAACATTACATAACTTAAAGCAGTAAATCAGTAAATCAATAGAGGTGTTAACCTAACAACCTAGGGGATAGTATGCATTTTCTTTTCACTGCTAAACTCATGTTTTACTTGCTTTTAAACTCATGTTTTACTGCTTTAACTCATATGTTTTACTGTTTTAAACTCATATATTTATTAAACATTAACATACCTTAAAAAGCAGTTAAATCAGTAAATTCAATAGAGGCTGTTACCTAACACTAGGGGATTAGTATGGCTTTTGTTTTATACTGCTCTTACTGCTTTAAACTCATGTTTTACTGCTTTAAGCTCATGTTTTACTGGCTTTAAACTCACATTCTGTTTTACTGTTTTAAAACTCATATATTTTTAATTAACATTAACTAACCTTCAAAGCAGTAAATAGTAAATCAATAGAGGTGTTTCCTAACACCTAAAGGGATTAGCTATGCTTTTGTTTGACTGCTTTACTGCTTTAACTCATGTTTTACTGCTTTAAACTCATGTTTTAAACTGCTTTAACTCATATGTCTTACTGCTTTAACTCATTTAACTCTTATACATTACATACCTTAAAGCAGTAAATCAGTAAATCAATAGAGGTGTTACCTAGCAAAAAAGGGATTAGTATGCTTTTGTTTTTACTCTTTACTGCTTTATACTCGTGTTTTAACTGCTTTAACTCCTATGTTTTACTGCTTTTATACTCATAGTGTTTTATGTTGCTTTACTGTTTTACTCAATATGCTTTTGACCTAGGCTTTAACTCATATATTTATTAACATTATGTTTTTAATACTTCTTATTATTATTTTTTTTTTTTATTCTTTTTTATTTTTATTTTTTTTTTATTTTTAATTTTATTATTTTATTTTTTTAAAAATATTATTTTATTTTTACAAATATTTTTCTTATTATACTTAGTGTTATTTTCCCCAGACATTATTATTATTTCACATACAAATAAAACACACACACACACACACACACACACACACACACACACACCTACACACACACACATACAGACACACATACACACACACATCACACATCACACACGACAGTGAAAACCATATATCAAATAAGTTCTTTTGTAGGAACATAATTTATTAAAACATTTTATCTTTTGTTTCCCCAACGCGTACAAAGACATTACTCATTCATCTTCATTAAATTTATTTCAAGTTTTTTTAAAGCTTCATATAATAAATCAATCATATTATCTTTGAACAAAGAGTTTATTATTAACTGTTAATACTTTTGTTTATAAATTTTATAACTATCTATGCTTAAAAATAATTTTTAACAAAAATTTTAATGAAAATTTTATCTAAAAACATATGTTTTACGTCCTTAAAGCATAAATCAGTAAATCAATAAAGGTGTAACCCCTAGCAGCCCTCTTCACCAAGCTATGCCACGTTTTGTTCTATTGACTTACTGCTTTACATCATCTTTAGGCATGTAATAAGTATAAAAATAAACAAAATAATTTTCCTCTGCTGAACATAACAGTGTATTTATTTAAAATCATTCTAGATTTTTATTAAAATAACAATTTATTTCCACTTACACATTTATATTATTCGCTCGATTTTAACTAAAAATATTTCAAAGAT
>JABUQX010085307.1:0-2500 GCA_015478945.1 Trachelipus rathkii
TATATATATATATTATCTGTCGATAGTCATTTGTTTTACCAAGATCAAATGCAAGTAGTGAAAATTATTATCATTTTAAATAAAAAAAATGCTTTAAAAGCAGACAAATTTGCTTCAACGATCTCAAATGGAACACAACGAGGGTGCACAATTTGAGTAATTTCACACCGGATGATAATTGTGGATAAATACAAAATATATATGTAATATCAAGTACGTATATAGTATATATATATATATAGATATATAAATATATAACATAATATAGTATAATATTAGTATAATATAATATATAATATATAAATATATATTAAATAGTATATATATATAGATAAAGATTAATATAAATATAGTACGTAATTAATAGTGATTATTATATATATATAATATTTATATATATATATAATGTTACTAAATATAATATTATTATAGCATAAGGTGGGCACCGTTAAATGAGAAAGTTCAACGCGTTAATTTTTAAATCGTTAATACAAAAAATATAATTTGGGGTTGACGGACGTTAAATCAATTAAAGCGTTATTCGGTAAGAATGTAGCGGAAGTTACGTTAATCGCTACGTTAACCGTCTCATCTTTTTTTATTGTAGAAGTAAATAATGTATTGTTAATTTTCTTTTATTATACATAATATCCCTAACAAATATTAATAATCGATATTAACTACAACAAATAATAGGTTTGCCTTTGCACCTAATAGCAGAATGCTTTTGGCCGTTTGCCGAATAAACTTCAAAGCGTAAATACCTGTATAATAAATACTCAATAGCCGAGAGGCGTGCTCCGCGTAAAAGTAATTTCCCAGTTTCAATGCTTTTATTATAACAGCATAAATACAAAGTCCATAATCATATCATATCATCGTAAGTGAGCAAGGAGTAAGTCATAGTTTGAATATGCATTGCGCCAAGAACGAGTTTCCTGAATAGTCGACATATACGCGCACGGCGCGCACTCAGAATAGTCTATCTCTAGTGCGCGTTGCGCCACATACGAACAACATGCGAGTCCTGACGTAGAAGCTTCTGTGTTTCTATGCAAATTTGCTAAGTGTGAATCTGTCAAATTACGATTAAACGTGCGTATCGTTTTACGTTTCCAATGTACCTCGCAATGTGGCAAAAACATCGCCGATGGTGATACGGGCAATTTGTGCAACTTAATGAGGTGTCTTAGTAAAGCAAAAGTACAGGACGGCCCAAAGTGACTGATACAGGATGTGGACCGTATCAGGCCTGTCGTATTCCTCATAGTCCTATAGAAATCAGTTCGAGAAGCAAGTCACGGAACTGAAGGTCGCCAAAACGACGGCTGTTGAAGGTTTAAGGAAACCGGTTTTACACATGCTGGCAGTACCGTTGCAGTTGTACATGCTTTAAAGCCCGGACGAACTAGGCCTACGCGGTTTACCTTGACCCTGGTGCGTGTTCAGGTCGAGACGATGAACCTTCTAGATCTGTAATAGTGTTAGCGATGAGGTCCACCTTTAACCAGGGTAAGTGCGAAATGCCCCATAGGTTGTATCTTGGGGTCTGTAAAATCCGCATGAAGCGTGTAGAACAGCGAACGCATGAATTCTCTCAAGTTAACTTTTTCTGCGCCATATCTCGACGCCAGGTCTACGGACCTTTGCTTTTTCGCAGAAGCAACCGAACAGGGGTCGCCTATCTTGATATGTTTACAACAATGGCTCTTTCCACAAATATTAGAGGATGAAGCGGTAAACTTAATATGGCAGCAAGATGGAGCCCCTCCACATTGGATTCACATAGTGCGAGCGTGGTTAAACGACTTACTCCCAGATCGTTGGGTTGGTCATAATGGTCCTGACGACAGAGCTCTATATATCTGGCCCCTCCCGGTCCCCGGACTTTTAACGCGCATGCGATTCTTCCTATGGGCTGGTGCCCAATTATACCAGAGTTGAAACGCTAGAATGAACCATGCCCGTTCCTTCCTTTTACTCCGGATCTGTTAACCAATATGTTTGGGAGGAATTGGATTTTCGGCTGAATGTATCCCCTATATAAGAGGGCACATATTGAACATATGTACGAAAAACTCTGTTCAACTGACTTCACTTTGGATGTATATAGGCTGTTAGATAATGTATAGGTTACGTGCTGTTATTGAAATAAAGCATGAACTGGGAACATTCTTACGTAACACCCGAGTCGATATCATTTTGGTCGTTAAAAATAATAGGAATATCGTCACGGTAGGAGATTTTAATTACAACAATGTATATGTTTTTTATAGTTACAAACCGCTTAATTGAAGGCCTAGTTCTGGATGGATTTTCACTAGTGCTCAAAAAGAAGCAAGTTCATAGTACTAACGAAAGGGAAAGTTAATGACTCATTGAAAAGGGCAACAGTCACTATCTTCTTTGTTTCTTCAGCGAAACCAATAAGGAATGAGAATTACCGCACGAAAGAAAAACTTCCAAACGAGTTTGCAACACGTGATAATAAGCCGCGTAA
>JABUQX010085307.1:7500-12500 GCA_015478945.1 Trachelipus rathkii
ATATCAGAAAAGGAAATTACAGATTATTTAAATAAAATAACGTCATATGTCATCGAACAAATTTTCAATTATGAATACACGTATTATATCGGAAGACAAATAGTTCCATCAAAAAATACCTAGATATAAGATTTACATTACAGTAGTAATATAGGTATTACTACTCGGGTATACAGTTAATAAAGCATTTTCTCGTAATAGTTGAGCTTAGTAAGATTCTGGACGAAATTCGATATTTATTTTTCTGATAATTAGTTTTTTTTACATCTTTCGTACTCCATGTAAAGAGTACTAAACACAATCGGCGGCAAACCTCTTTATACAATTTAATCGACTACCGAAAAATTTTTTTTATGGTTAATTCGTTAGGACCCAATTAAGTTTAGGTATGATAGTTTTGTTAAATTAACTTGACACGTAAATCTGTCTACTTAACAAAACTTATCTCTTAACCTTGCTGATTTTTCGAACATTAAAAGAAATAATATATGAAAACAACCAATGACGTTTATTAAAATAATCGTATTTTGGCGAATATTTTTAGTAACAAACATGTGGCAGCGTTTGCTTCTAAAAGGAATATCAAAACATCGATTGATTTTAAAAATATATCGATTTACTTTTAGAATCCGTTAAACTCAACTATCACCATTTTCTCTTTATAATATAACTGAATGTTTATTGGAAAATGACGAATAAATATATATATATATATATATATATAATTACTATATATATAATCATAGTTTATATATAGTATAGTATATAATATTATTATATATATATATATATATATATTTATATATATATAATATACATATCATTAAAGTATACATAAAAAATACATAACAATGAAACATATATAATGAAATAAATATATATATATATATATATATATATATATAATATATATAATATATAAAATATATATATATAGTATATATATATATATATTATATTTAATATATATATATATAATATATATAATATATAAATATATATATATATATATTATATATATTCTCTTACTTTTGAAATGATTGCTAAATTTTCTAAAATTTAAATCTCAGATGAAAAATTTCAACATTTAAATTTTAGTATCTTTAAAATTCAAGTATCCTTTATGAAAAATATTAATAATATTATTTTCTCTTCTTAGTAGTCTAGCTTATTTTATTTTATTTATTTTTTTTTTTTAAAAAGATTTTTTTGCAAAGAGTTCGCTCTACTATATTTCAAACACTTAAAAACATTATCTTAGAGAAAACTTCAATCTCAAAGTCAGACTTTTGTTTTTTTTTTTTTTTTATCGATTTAGGAAGAGAAAAAAAAATATTTTTATTTATCCAAAACATAAATAAAATAAGAGTATAGATAATTGTGACAAGCTTTTTCTATCAATATTTATATATATAATAATATATATATATATAATAGGTATTATATATATTATATATATATACTATATAACTTATAATTATATATATATACTAATATATATATATATAATATAATGTTATATATATATTATATATACATATATTATATATATAATATTATAAATCTATAATATATAATTAAAGCTATATATTATATATATATATAACAATAATATATATAATATATATAGTATATATTAATAAATATATATATATATATATATATTAATAAATATATATATATATATATATATATATATATATATATATATATATATATATTAAAAGTTAATAATGTATATATATATATATATCAGTATTATATTCTATAATGATAATATATATATATAATATATAATATATATATATACTATATATATATATATAAATATATATATATATATATATATTATATATATATATCATATTTATTATAGATATATATATATTATATATATTAATATATATACTATATATATATAATACTATATAATATACTATATATATATCATTATATATTATATATATATATATATATACTACTATTATATTTATATATATATATACTAATATATATATATATATATATCATAATATTATATATTCATTTCATTCCCTCAACCACATAAACCTCAACCCGAGAGATCGGCAAATCTGGTTTCAGGGAAAATATATGAATGGCTTTTCTGACTAAGTAGGTATATATTTATTTATAGTGCACAGGATATTGATAGCAAGCCCTGGTTCCAGCGCAACGCAGTCGGAGTGCTTGCCACAGCAGGCGTGGGGTTCGCATCCTAATACGTGGCCTTTCCAATGCGAGCAAGCATGAAAGAGTGATTTGTATGCTGATAAGCTTTCTGATGTATGTGTTGGTTATTGATGTGCTGTGTATTGTGCATTAGCTGTAATTACACTATGGCGTAAACTTGCACCATGCGTAAATATTACAGAAACATCTACAATCCTTACTGACTAATATATTTTTGTGTCCGTTCACGTAGCTGAACGAAGATACGAGCTCATAAATAAGAGGGAATCTGCGTTTTGAAGGCGAGCCAGCCAAAAACAGCTCGCCAATATAACCCAAGCTGAGGAAAGCATTGAACTCATATAACGTATATATATATATAATATATATATATATATATATATATGTATATATTATTATATATATATATATATATATATATATATAATAACCTATATATATATATATATACTTGAACTATATATATATATATATATATATATCACATTGGATCATATGAAGAAACATCTTCGCCTGGCTATCAATTTTTTTTCATCTCATGAATAGCTATGGAAATATAAATAATAATTTCTCAGCTTAACACCACCCTCTTGTAGTCATACGGGAACATGGTGTTGAGTATAATATATATATATATATATATAATATATATATATATATATATACTATATATATTATATATATACTATATATATATATACTATATATAATATATATATATATATATAATTTATATTTATAGTTATATATATATATATATATATATATATAATATATATATATATATATATATATAATATATATATATAATACATATATTATATATATCATATAATATATATTATATATTATAAACTTGTGTGTTTCGCGTGAGGAGTCTAGTTATCGTAGGGCAAGACAAATTAAGCTTAAATATCAATATTGGCATAAAAATCATATTCATAAAGTGTTTAGGCCTGTTGCTCGCTTTCATGCCTTCTACAAACATTAGGTTATATTGCTAATATATATATACTATATAATATATATATATAGTATATATATATATATATATATATATATATATACTTTATATATTATACTATATATATATATACTGTATATATAATATATATAAATATATATATATATATATATTATACTATATAGTATATATGATACTTAATATTATATCAATACTTATATATATATATATATATAAATATTATTATTATATATATAATATAGATATATATACTATATATATAATATATATAATATATAAATATTTTATTAAATTTATATATATATATATTATATTATCAATATATATTGAAATCCATAGAAGGGGGTTCTTGGAACCCCTAATGGGGCCACATGGCATTCCACTGGGGAGCTCCTGCATTAGAGAAGCTACCAACCAAAGTCAAGCAACGCCAACATGAGCACAAACAACAATTGCCGACAAATTTTTGCAATAATAGACGAAGGAAAAAATTTCACTCCGCCGACAGGACTTCGAACCATCGGCCAACAGCGTCGCCGTTAGACAATTGTACAGGAGGGCTTCTAGCCACTCTCTATTGATTTTAAAAAGACAGAGTTTCCAAAGCAGAGATATCGAAACAGGAGACTTGAAAACTGTTCCGAGATACTATCCTTTTTGCGGAGGTGGTATTTCTCAGTGTTAGAGCCTCCTGTACATTGTCTAACGACGATGCTGATTGTTGTTTGTTCGAATCCTGTCGCTAGTGAAAATCATTTCTTTTCGTCATATATATATATATATATAATATATATATAAAATATATATAATATATACTATATATATATATATATTATATATATATATTAACTATATATATCACTATATATATATATATATATAATTCTGGACCTATACGCCCAGCTGCAGATGGTAACCTCCATCATTGAAATTAACAATAAAATTTTTTTGTTGTCTAGCGGAGGTATTCAATCTATGATAAAGTAAGAATATCTAATGGCATAGTATGTTTATCGCTTTTCATATTAATTGAAAATTACCTTGGGTAATTCATCGCGAAGTTCAATCATTAGATACGTGTATTGGCACTGTGAAAACAAATGGGCCAACTGTTTTATGTTGCCAATAGCGGACAACTACTTTGCTACCAATATTATATATATATACTAATATAGTAGTATATATATATATCATATATATTATATATATATATATATATATATATATATATATATATATATATAATATTATATTATATATCATATATATATATCCAGAGACAAGAAGGACAAAATTAACAGGAATATTTGAAACCAAAAACAGATGCATGAATATCGATGGACTGTAACGATTTAGGGAAGTTTCTTAAGGCATTTTTTGAAGCTTTAGAGAAAATTGAAAGGAATCAAGATATTGAATCTTCTTCGTAGGCCTCATATCTTAAGAAATCAGAAATACCAAACAATTTTTTTTATGTTTAGTAATGAAAATAACTTTGTTCTTGTTCACTCTACCATGATGTACTACTATATTGCAGTCACTACCACTAGAGATAGTAACTGCTCTTAATGATATTGGAAATGTATTGTTAATTTTGAAAGACTTTCCTGCAAATATCGATTAAAAATTTTCAATCATTTTTGAAGATGCAACAAAACTTCTTCTGCATTTATTTAAACAGTTACATCGTAGATCTCGAAACTCTTAATACTGAATTTATTTTGCGCAAAAAGGAATTTGAAAAACAAAAACCTAAAAATCTGCCTTCAAATGTTCTCGGCGCCTTAAATAAATGCAAACAGGA
>JABUQX010085308.1:0-7500 GCA_015478945.1 Trachelipus rathkii
TATATATATTATATAATATATATATTATGTATGGTATACATATTATAATATATATAATATATTATACATTAATAATATATAAAATTATATATATTAGATATATATATATATATACTATATATATATATATATTATAATATATATATATTATATATATATATATATATATATATATAATAATATATATATTAGGGTTCATGCAGATGGTCTTGGAGCTGGATGGACCAATCCTCCTCCCTGCGTTTCTTGAAGTATAAAATTTAGGTCTATCTACTTTACATTCTGTTAAATTTTCATGTCTAGGGAAAAAAAAAAATTTATATAAAAATCTACTAATGTTAACTCTTGATCAGACACTAGATGGCGTGTCGTCACATCTCGTGTTTTTTTATTTTTCTTTCAATAGTATTACATTTTTCTTACTTATAATAAAAGTATTTGAGAATAAATAATGTAAAAGATATATATATATATATATATATTATATATATATATATATATATTATATATATATATATATATATATATATATATATATATATATATATATATATAACTAATATATATATATATATATATATATATATATATATAGAGAGGAGAAGGATTTGACGAGATGGGAGAGGAGGAAGATGAGAGGAGAGAGAGAGAGAGAGAAGCCAAGGTAAAGGAGTGATAACAAAAATATTTACGATTTGGGTACTTTATTAAACCAGGGATATCAGTTAATATAATTATTTTTTTGTAAGGGCATAATTCCAGGAAAGGGCCAGGAGAATTATTTCTTCGGAAGAAAAAAAAAAAAAAAAAAAAAAAAATGTATGACCCTCATTACAGGGGAAATAAATATAAATATTGAAAATGGTTAACACACCAAAAATAACAACATATTTACGGATCCAGCGTTAAATAAAGCTTTGAATTACCGGTATGTAAATAATGTAAAAAAAAAAAAAAAAAAAAAAAAAAAAAAAAAAAAAAAAAAAAAAAAAAAAAAAAAAACAAAAAAAAAAAAAAAAAAATAAATAAAATTAAAGAAAAAAAACAAAATTAAATACTTTGGAATCAGCGATAAAAACTTATTTTTATGTAAAAGTCGATCGTCCCCCCCTCTGCCCCATCGGCTTCGAGCCCCTTAAAAACCTTGAAAGATTCAAGGGAAATATATTCCTTAGGGGGCTCGAGCCCACTGGGTCTGGACACCCCGTCGTCCACCTAGAGGGCGAGAGACCCCGGACTCCTGGTATCAATGCGGGCTACCCTTGGGTATTCGTTAGTTTAAAAAAAAAACTTTGCAATAATAATTTTATACGCTGATCCAAATATGTAATTTATTTTTTTGTAAGTGTCGTATACTTTTCGATTTTTTTTTTTTTTTTTTTTTTTTTTTTTTTTTTTTTTTTTTTTTTTTTTTTTTTTTTTTTTTACATTCCGGTAATAAGCTTTATACGCTGATTCCAAATATGTATTTGGTTTTCCTGTAAGTGTCATACTTTTCGAGATAATTCTCCTGGCTCTTTTCTGATATTTTGCCTTTTTAAGTTATTTGTAAAACGTATTTATCATTTAATTTTATAATAAATGACGTAATTATCATTTTTATTTTATTTTGAACGAAAATTCGTACCTAAGAAAATAATTAATAACTAAACACAATTCGAAATAAGTTCATACAATTTTTAATAAAAAATTACCATAATAGGAAAGATTCTGAGCTTCACACCGAAAGCAATTTTTGGTCAATTATACTGCATTTTTAACTTTTTCAACATAAAAAAAACTACTCAAGTTTGCGGGTCATCTAGCTCACATGTACCATAATATATATATATATATATATATATATATATATATATAATAAGCCAATTATTATATATATTAATTAGATATATATATAAATTTATAATATTATATATATATATATGGCAGCATCCCAGAAAAGGGGGCCAGGCCAGAACTAAAAAACTATAAAGCTACAGGAAAATAAATATTTTTATTACCAATCAAGGAGACATTTTTACCCTGAAAATTAAAAAAAAAATAAAAAATAACGCTTTTTAAAAATTACAAATATGCAATAATTGTTAAAAAAATTACAGTTTTTTTGAAAATAGGAAGAAGCTGTAGTAGTCGGAGAAGAGGGAGCGCGCAAAGTTGCAAAATGTTGAATTTTTTTCTTCTTTTTTCCACCTAAAGAATATTCCCACGGGTAAACAAGAACGATGAGAGAGTCGGTTTCTCGGGCCTACCGCGGCCTACCGGGGGACGACGGGCCCCCCTCTGTCCCTCCGTCGGCTCGAACCCCTAAAAGGTATAAAAAGAAAAAATAATAATTTCTCCCAAAGAGTAAAACAAAATTGCGTATTGGCATACCTTTTCTCTCGAGACGTAATGCCGGTTTCAAGGTTCAATCGAACGTCAATATTTCAGGTCTAAGATTTTATTATTTTAAGTTGTTATTAATAAATATTAGAATAAAATAATTTTTTTTAAGTTTCCACGATGAAATTTACTTGCTAAAATCAAAAATGATTATTATTTTCAGTAGATGTTAATACGTTTCTAGTTTACATTGCCTTGGCCTTCGGATGCTGGCATATATATATATATATATACATATATATATATATATAGGATATATTATTATATATTTATATATATATATATATATATATATTTATATATATATAATATATACATATATATTCTCTTCTTTCTTTCTTTCTTTATCTACCTTTTTTTTCCAAGATTTGCGGATTAAGGTGTGCTACAAGCCCACGGAAAAGAAAAGCCAGTAGGAGAATCATGGACAAATGTCGAAAGAAAACCCAGCCTTACTAGTTAATTAGTAAGAACTCGTCGCAATCAGAAACCAATACTAGAAGACTCATGTGGACGCGACGGATCCACACGTATGGTAGTCGTCAAGTGTTAGGGTTCCTCCCTGGCCCAATGGGCCAACAACCATACCCCCATACAAACCACCCCGCCATTATCTCCTATCATGCACCTTTCTTCTTGCTTGCCAATCCACATTTCTCTCCTGCAACATTCCTTTACTGACTCAATCCACTTTTTCTTCGTCTCCCAACCGGTCGATCTCCCAACACAGTCACCACTATACATTCGCTTAACCAACCGATTACCATTCATCCCTTTCCACATTGACCAAACCATCTCAACATTACTTTCATTTATTCTCTCTCGTTTATCCCTTTCTTCACAGCACACAAACCTCTATATGTTATTCCTCATTATCAATTTCTTCTCACCATCCTAGCAACACACTAAGGTGGTCCATCTGAACACATTGAACTTTTAGAATCTATACTTCTATTCCAGACCATAGTCTCGCTACTATACCAATAACACAGATAACAACATGAACCCTATGCAAGACCCTAGCGCACTCCAGGCTAGTCTTTTACATCACCAATGATTTAATTCGCACCAGCTACCTTCCTACCATTCCCAACTTCCTAACGTAACTCTGCATTCATCCGTTCCCTTCTCATCCAAACACATACCCCAAATATTTTAAACTCAGGACACTTGTTCATCTGCTCACCATCTAACCATAACTTTCACACTGAGGGCTATCCGCACTCACACCAATAAACCTTACTCTTATCTTACGTTTACTTTCAGGCCCCCTCCTTTATTACATACCCTGCCAAAATCTCTCTACCAATCTTCTCAAAACTCTCTTCAGATTCACCACACAGAATACCAAATCATTCGCATAATATAAAGATAGGGCACCCTCTACTTATCTCCATTCTCCATCATTCTAACCACCATTTCCTGCCACCCCCACCTATAATTCTTTTTCATAATACCCCATCCAGTATACAAACTTGAATTAACAAGGAGAATAGCTATTATATATATATTATAATCATATATATCTATATAAATAATATATATACTATATATTAATATATAGTATATATAATATTATATATAATATATATATATATATATATATATATATTATTTATAAAATTTACCTTTTATTGTTTCTTTTGATTGGAGGTTAATATTCTTATCTGATTGTTGCTTTTGATTTTTCGCGGGCTCTGTGTGAAGTGAATTATATTTTTGTTAAGAAATTTAATTACTTTTTAAAATAAAAATTTATCAATAATTTAATAATTACCTAAATAAAATTAGTTATAACTTCTTCTTTAGGAAAGAAGCTTTAAAATATTTATTGAATAATTTGTTTTGCGTTCATTTAAATTTATATAACTGCAATGAATTTAGAATTCGAGCAAGTTTTTTAGATTCTTTTTTTTATTATTAAATTTTAACCAAATTTTATTAGAGAAAACTAAAGATTGTTTATAAATGTCAAAGTTAATTGTTGACTGAATTTATTTAATAAGCTTCACATTTTAAATTTAACTTTCTCACAACTGAATCACTTTTAAAGTCAAGTAACTGAAAAAGGGACAGGACCATCCTGGTCCTTAATTTTTCTTCTACGAACATTTGCAAGGAAGATATTAAAAAAAATTTAGAAGAAAACAAATAAATTGCTTCCTTGAATGGTGAGGGTCAGAAAGAAGAGATTATTTTAGTATGCAAAGAGAGGGGATTAGATATATGTGCTTTGGGTGAGAGTAAGCTGAAATGTAAGAGAGAAGAAAGCTTTATAAACTACAAGGGTTTAGCTTAAAAGGTGAGTGAAAGAGTTAGAGCTAAAGAAGGTGTAGCAATAACAATGAAAGAGTAATGTAACATATATTTGAAGTAAATTAAATTTATCAGTTCATTGCTAATGTGAGTAAAGATAAAATTGATAAGTGTTAAAATTGGATATTTGTAAGTGCATATGCTCTGGTAAATTTTTAAGAGAGGTGTTTTGGAAGATTTTTTGTAATTTTAATAGGAATGATAAAGTGTGCTTGGTAGGCGATTTAAATGTAAGGGTGGGTGATATTGAAGTAAGAGGAACAGATGACCCTTTTGGAGTAATTGATGAGAATGAAATTGGGGAAAAGTTGTTAAAATTATTGGGTGCTAGAGATATGACAATTTCAAAAACGTGGTTTAATAAAAGAAATCTTCATAAATATACATGGGTCAGTGTAGGGACCGGAGATCGTGCTTTGCTTGAATATGTATATGTAAAACAGAAGGAGAAAGAGTTTGCAGAATGTGAACTTATTAAGGTTAACAGCTGAGGTGTATCTGATCATTATTTGGTAGTAATAAAATTAAGGGTGAAATGATGTTGGATGAAGAAATGGAATTTGGAAGGAGTATAGAAATTACAAGAGTAGAGCATTATAAAATCAAAAATATTCAATATAATAGAAAGTTTAATAGAAGAAAAATGGGAAATAATAAAAGACAAGTGATAAAAGTAGTACTCGGAAGAAAGAAATCATTTTAAGGAAATAATAGCGTTGATTACAAAACAAATTTGTGGTGTAAAAGAAAATATTTGGAAAATTAAAATAAAGTGTTAGTGAATGGTGGAATGAAGAATTGGAGACACTTGGCTTCTATTTGCCAGGAAATGGTAGGAATACAAAAGGGTGAAAATTAAAGTTAAAGTTAAACTAATGGCTTCAAAGAAAAGAAAGGATTTCTGAAGAAGATAAAAATAGTTCGAAGTAAAAGGGAAAATGTTATAAATAGCGTAAAGACTCTGGATGAAATATGGTCCAGGATGATTTGGAAATTGAAAAAAGATAGGAAGGATATTTCAAGGAATTACTTAATGCTGGGAAGGTAAATGAAAATGAGGAACAAGACAAGTTAGAGTAGTAAAGAATATTAGAGAGAAAGAGATTAGATGTTAGAATGTGGGATATTTTTTAATGAATGAAATCGTAAATGCTTTGAAGAAACGGGGAGAGGAAAATACTCGAGTTTGGATTCCATGCAAATAGAAATATTAGGAAAAGGAGGTAAAAGTCGTGAAGTGTGTAACAAGATTATTTAATGTTTGTTTGGAAAAGTGAGAGGTGCCATAAGATTTACAAGACTTCTGTCCTTTGCCAATTTATTAGGTTAATGGGGACAAAAAGGAGTGTTCTAATTACAGAGGACTAAGATTTTCGAATGTTGTAGGTAAAGTATAATGATGAATATTAATAGAAAGAGTTAAAAGTTTTACAGAGAAACATATTGGAGAGAACCAATGTTGTTTTAAGGATGGTCGTGGATTTTTGGATCAAGTATTAGCCTTTAAAACAACAGCAGAACTTCTTAGAATAGAAGAATGAGGTTATTACATTCTTTCTTGATTTGGAAAAGGTATGTGATACAGTGCAAAGAGTGAAATTATGGAGAGCATTAAAAATTATGTAATGAACGATTTGTTATTAAAGGCATTTATAGCATTTACAAAGAAAAATAGAGCATGTGTTAGGATTTACGTGAGGAAAGGGGAGTGGTTTAAAGTAGTAGTAGAACTGAGAAGAGGTTAGGCTATTTCTCCATGGATGATTAACATCTTTAAAGAAAGTGTTGTCAGGGTAATGAATATAATTAGGAGGAGAGCCGATATAAACCTGCATGAAGATAAATGGGAGATAAGCTTTTAACTTTTTTGCTTACCATACTGTGTTGGCTGCTGATACAAAATTGCACTTAAGTTTGAACAAGTGTGCCAAGGAAATTGAATTAAAATTAGTACAAAAATTATCACAAAGCCCAAAGGAAACGTTTCTCAATCTGGATAGTATATCATAAAGGTATATGAGAAAAGCCTATCAAAAATTCTAGTCCTTAAGTATTTAGAAATAGATATTGGGGCTTTTGGAGGATGAAAGATTGGGATGCTAAGGGTGAATTATGGAAATGGGAAAATTTATGAAGGAGGGTAAATATTAAATTTTTTGAATGCACATTTTTCCAACTGTTCTTTATGGATGTGAGACTTTGGCAGTAAAACGTAAAATAAAAAAGCGTTGAGATTGAAGAGAAACTTGTAGAGTAAAGGGAAGAGTTGGATTTAGTAGTATAAGGATAAGGAATGTTTGTCGATAGGAAAACTGTCTGATGGTAAAAGACAAATCAAAGAGTAAGAAGATTGTATGGACAATTGCTTAGAATGAGTGACGATAGATTGGCAAAGAAGGTGCTTATGTCCGATGTATTAGGTAATAGGAGAAGGAACAAACCCAAAGGAAAAGGAGTTTAGTAGCAAATATAATTTATAAGGGTTAAGGAAATAGGTTATCGCACGAAAGGATAAAATGAAGAACATTCAAAATTCTCTTATGTAAAAGATTGCATTTAATTAAACAACCTGGAACAATTAAAATACGTTAGCAGTGTTCCCGACTTGCAACTGACACAACTCTTCAATTATATATATATATATATATATATATATATATATATGTATATATAATATATATCTATATAATAATATAGACATATATATATATATATTATATAATATTAAAAAAATAAAAATATAATATATATATTTATAAATAATATATATATATATATATATATATATATATATATATATAT
>JABUQX010085308.1:12500-22130 GCA_015478945.1 Trachelipus rathkii
AATTCGCCTTATGTAATTCGAATGTGATAATGTTTTGTCTACTGTAAATACACATTTTAATATTACACCCACTAATAATAAGCGTGTAAAGATAAACTCTTCTTCACAGCGTCCTTCTTCAGCTCCAGTACATAGCTCCGGCCGCTACATGCATTCGCACGTAGGGACTATGGACGAAGCTGCTGCCTATCCTCTTTCTCAGGACCAACCTGTGTCCTCCTATGAGAATTACACTCCTTATACTAATGAACAAGCTCAAGCTTATTATCCACATCCTGAAAATAACACAGATCCAAATTTTCAGGGGGCGTTATGAAATTGACTTCAACTCATAACTGCCCCACCTCTCTCGGAGTCGATAGTATAAACGCTATAGATTCCCCTATGTCCTTTTTAATAGAAGACACTCTTCCTTCTTTACCACCATCATACATACTCACAACTTCTAATCATATGAAACCAGGGGTTTTATATGGTCTTCCTTTTCAACTTACACATAATTTCAGCCATAGGATCGAAACGTTAGGGCTCTTAGATAGTGGAGCTTCGCGCTCAATCATTAAGGAGGGTCTTTTCCGTAGATTTTTCCATAAGACAAACACTACAAGTAACCCAGTTTTACATAAGCCTGATGTTTCATTACGGTCAATATCTGGTCAGGAATTAGTGATACAAGGAAGAACAGAATTGCATGTTATAATTGGTGGTAAAGCTTTTAAATGCAGCTTTTATATCGTTCCAGACTCTACGTCGTTTCCTTTAGATATTTTAATAGGAACCGACATATTAAAAATTTTGCCTCTTATGATAAACATAAGACGAGATAGTGTCTATTTTGCCGACAATAGTAGTGAAACTACAGAGATTCCGTTAAAATTAATAAGAAAAGGGTACAAGAGCACGAAGGGTGCTCCTCTTTCTTTAAACAATCTCCAAAGTTATCCACACTACAGAGGTACAATAATAGGTACAGACAAGACTTATAGTCAGGTTCTTGAATCTATGCCTCAGCGAAAGGACATAGAGAACTGCCATCCGGATTTTAGAGCCTCCGTCGGTACCGGAACTCGCTCTAACTTTCCCCTGTATCGCTCCTCTGATAGAGGCTGCTCGACTAATTTGTATCGCTCCTCTAATAATGGAGGCTGCTTGAACAACCTGTATCGCTCCTCTAATAATGGAAGCTGCTTGAACAACCTGTATCGCTCCTCTAATAACGGAGGCTGCTTGACTTCTCAAACTCCTTATTCAGGGGAGTATATTCGCTCCTCTTCAAATGGAGGCTGCATGACCACTCCTGCTCCCACCATGGGGGAGTACGGAAAAAACCAAATTCCTACTAATCGTAGAACAAAATTCGGTCAATTTGGACAGAGCACCGCAGTAGCTCCTCCAAATAGGGTTCATCCATCTTCGCCTATGTCACCAAGTGGTGAATATAGCCGAAGCACCGCAGTACTTTCTCCGCACCAAGCACCGCTGTCTAGCCGTGAGCGGAATACTGCGACTCCTTTTCCTAACAGAGCTCTCCCGTCTTTATACGCTTCACCTCTTAGTGAAGGCAATAAAGGCTACGTTGAGTCTCCAGGTAATACTAAATTTCATAGTAATTATGACCGGAGCACCAGTGTGTCTCCCCCCATAAGAGGTAATCAGCCTCAACGTACATATTCTCCTGGTAATCCAGGTAGGTTATATTTTCAGAATAGCTTGCCCAGTGGCATCTATTCACATAATAGTGCAGAAAGTCATAAAATTAAGATGAATTTTTCGCATCCTGATACATTTCATACCGGTAAATACCAAAATGAAACAATTTCAGCTAAGGCCACTGCCGTGCACCCCAGTGCCACCTCTTGCACCACCTTGCACCGCAGTGCCACACCTCGCACCACTGTGCTCACTAGTGTTAAAGGTCAAAAATTGCTTTGCACCGCAGTGCACCCCAGGCCACCACTTGGCACCCCAGTGCACACTGGTGTAAAAGCTCAAAACTTGCATTTTTCTGCAGCACACACCATGCCACCCCTTGGCACCCCAGGGCACCATGGTGTAAAAGCTCAAAACTTGCATTTTTCTGCAGCACACCCCAGGCCACCACTTGGCACCCCAGTGCACACTGGTGTTAAAGCTCAAAATTTGCTTTACACTTCAGTATACCCCAGGGCACCCCTTGGCACCCTAGGGCACCATGGTGAAAAAGCTCAAAATTTGCATTTTTCATCAGTACACCCCAGGGCACCCCTTGGCACCCTAGGGCACCATGGTGAAAAAGCTCAAAATTTGCATTTTTCTTCGATACACCCCAGGGCACCCCTTGGCACCCTAGGGCACCCTAGTGTTAAGGCTCCAAAAGCGCATTGTACATCACCACGTGCCAATTTAGGTCGGTGCACACCAATGCAACCTTCATATAATGCTAATAAGTCTCAATTTAATACACCAGAAGGTAAATTAAACATGAGCACCGCAGTGCCATTACTTCACAGCACTTGCATACCTAATAGAACCACCCAGGTGTCACCTAATATAGGAGCACCACTGCCTCATAATTTAATTGAGCGTCCTGTCACAAGCTATCCTAGTCCTAGGTCGGGTTCTTCTCAGACATCAATGATTATAAGTAATGAGCAGTATAACTCTCCAGGGAGTCGGTGTCGTTCTGTCGTTCCTACCTTGGAACATACTAATTATTATTCATCCCTTTCGGATGAAATGGATAATATAGATAATATGGAAAAAGGTTTAACTGCTGAAGAAGTAGTACAGCATCAGAAGAAATTGTTTAGACAGTACAATAATAGTAAGCGAGTACACTTTCACAAAAATGAGGTAAGTAAAGCTCCCGTACACAATTATGAATACACTTTTAAACACCCTTCTGAACCTACTCCCTATTCTTCTAATTCCTTTAATACCCTTCCTAATTCTTTACAGAAGATTAATACAATTTCACATTCTTCCTTATCTCCGTCGCATCCGACCAGATACAAGGATTTACTTGAAAGAAAACCGATTGAAATTAATTCTCCTTCTTCCTCGTCACACCAGATGCAGATGCCTTACTCGAATAAAATTTCAGAAAGCCTGAATGTTGTCATAGACGACTCTCTTTCTTATAATGTGTATACTTCTACGGACTTAGAGATATTACCACACTCACGGTATATTCTCCCTGTTAAGGTACAGTCCAACATTGGTGCAATTCCTCCAGAAGATTTAGCACTCATTACTGAAAGCAAAAGTGATTATCTTTCCACAGGTACACTTTTCTTTGGAAACACTCTTTCTACCTGCCATAACGGCAACATTTTGTTAGAATTAGTAAATTTAGGCGCAGATACTGTTACTTTCGACAATCACTGCCTACTTACTACAGCCTCTCCGCTTCTTTATAAAACCACAGAACCATACGACATTAACACAGTCACTGCTTCAAAGGGTCTTTCCGATGCACAAATTCGGGAAGTTTACAGAGAAATTTTACTCTCTGAATCCAGTAAGGATTCAAACAAATATGTTTTAAATAATCCTTCACAACTTGAAGACATGCTTTCTTTCTTAGTTAAAAATAGAAACACTATTGCTTTAGCAGATGACCCAGTAGGAGTCTGCCCTTTAAACAAATTTTCTATTAAACTCATGGAAGGCAGTCCGGACTATGTGTATACCCGTCCATATAAATTACCCCATAAGTACATGGAGGCCATAGACGAATGGGTAGAAGACAGCTTGGAAAAGGGATACATAGAACCTAGTATTTCTCCTAATAATTCCCCTTTGCTTTTAATTCCTAAAAAGAGCGGTGGAAAAATGAGAGTAGTGGTGGATTACCGGAAGTTGAATTCATTCACAGTTTCGGACAGGTATCCGCTGCCTAATATTGCTGAATCCTTGTCCCTTATAGGGTCAGCACGCGTTTTTAGCACGATTGATTTACTCTCGGGCTTCAGTCACTTAGAATGCGAACCAACGTCTCGTCCCTACACTGCTTTCTCCACTTCTCGAGGGCATTGGCAAATGAGGATTATGCCTCAAGGTGCGCGCAATTCTCCGTCGATTTTTAGCCGTACGATGGAAATGGCACTCTCCGGCTTGCTAGGCGTCGTTTGTTTACTTTTTATTGACGATATTCTTATTTTCAGTAAAGATATATTTCTTCACATTATACACATCTTACAAAGGTTTTTAATGCTTTAACAAACGCTCACCTAAAAATAAAGCTTGAAAAGTGTTCTTTCTTTAAAAGTAGTGTCACTTTCTTAGGTTTTAAAATCAGTGAAAAGGGCCTATCCCCGGATCCTGTTAAATTGGAGGCTATTAAAGGATTTAAAATTCCTCAGAATGTGTCTGATGTCCGTTCAACCCTCGGTTTCTTCAATTATTTTCGCCACATGATACCCCACTATTCTTCCCTTGTGCAGCCTCTTTACCTTGCTCCTAAAGAAGAATATTCCATTTTCTTGGCAAATCGAACAACAGTCTGCTTATGAACTCCGTTAAAGAAGTTTTTTAAACTTTTAGAACCCAGCAAACTTTCGTTTCCCTGATTACTCCTAAACCGTTCATTTTTGAGCAACTGATGCTTCTGATTCGGTTATAGGCGGCCGTATTAGCGTCAGTTAGAACGGAAATGGAAAGAAAAACCCTCGCTTTCACTTCAAAATGCTAAGTAAAGCGGTTGAAAATCAACTATAGTACGACCGAAAAGAAGCGTTGGCTATAGACACGCTTCTTTAACCAAATTTAGAAACTATCAACATATTTGGTTAACCCTCTTAAAATTTACACGGATCATTCCGCATTAGTACATCTTTTTAGACATAAACAATTAGCTGGTCGTTTAGAAAGGTGGAATCTCAAAATTCAGTCTTTCAACCCAGAGATAGTTCATATCGAGGGTAAACTGAATATTATTCCAGATTATCTTAGTCGTCATCCAGTTCCTGACACTGGTCACCTTTCTTCTTCTAATGAAGACACTCCTGATCACAAAACTTCTGCCATACGGTTTACAAAGTTTCAAAATCCTCCAGAAGAGCCTTCCATAGCTCTTGTTCATAATCCTGTTCCAATTGTTTTTTCCGACTCTAGAGTATATACCTTTACAGACGATGTTATTTTCCATGAACAGCGTAATTGTCCTAGACTATCGGAAATTATCAACAATATTGAAAATTCTCCTAACCCGGATAGCTGTCTCCCACATCTTATAGTTAAAGGTTTACTTTATTGGGTTTCTCCTAAAAACAAATATCTGCTTGAAGTTCCAGATTCTCTCATATATACTGTTATATTTTTGAATCATAATACCCTTTCTGCAGGACATCCAGGTGCTGAACGCACTGAATATCGTATAAGGGAAAAATATACCTTCCCTCGTATTTCTACTTTTGTTTCTTTCTTTTGTAAACAATGTACTTCATGTCTGGAAGTCAAAGGTTCCAAACCTCATCCAGTTGCTATCAACTCCTATCCTTTACCTTTCTATCCTTTTTCTAGAGTACATTTAGATACCATCGGTCCACTTCCAAAATGTAAAATTACAGGCGCTAAATACATCCTGGTTTTCAAGGATGCGCTCACTAGATATTGTGAAATATGCCCTGTAGCTTCTAGAGATGGTAAAGTAGTTGCCGAAACTCTCTTAAATAGAGTCATTTTACATCATTCAGTACCGGAAATCCTTATAACAGACCGAGCTGCCGAGTTCACGTCAGAGTTTTTCAACGAAGTCTGCAAAACGTGGAACATTAAAAATCGAACTATTGCCGTCAGACATCCTGCGAGCAACAGTTTAGTTGAAAGAGAAAATAGACGTATAGAGGATTACTTGCGTCATTTCGTTTCCACACAGCACGATGACTGGGGAAAATATATTGCTTTTGCACAAATTTCCTTAAACTCTACCTATAACTCTTCTATCGGTAATACACCACATTTTCTGGTCCATTTTTATGTTCGTAGGCTACCCTACGACCTCCCCGACTATGTTTCTCCCTTTGTTAACAAAACACAGCCTTTAAAGGATCATCTATATGATTTTAACGCGGAAATGGCTGAAAGAGCAGCCGCCATCCGCGAATTGGCTCGTCAGAAGTTAGAAAAGGAAACATTAAGAATCGCCCAACAGCAACATTCAAAGGCTCCTATTCGTCCTATACGTGTTGGCGATTATGTTTATTTGCTTGCGGTAAAACCTCCACACTTATCTCCGAAACTGTTCAAGAAATGGGTCGGTCCTTACTTGGTTGTTAATGTTCTTAAATTTAACAAATATCTTCTCAGATGTCTTGTTACCAATAGAGAATTTGAATCTCATGTTGATAATTTAAAGATTCTTCCCATGCCAATTGTTAAAACAGTGGACAATAATCTTTCGTCCAGTTGGCAATCCTATGATCCTATAAGGAATCCTCCATTGCCCCCGAAACCTGTCCAGCGTGGTTTTCGCCGGCCGCCTCCCCAACCTCCACCTGCTCGACGCCTTCGTCCTCGTGGAGGGGGCCCTTCTTCTGATACTCATTCAGACAACGATGATGATGATGAGTATGATCTGCAATATACGTTGCCACCTCCAGTACAAGCTGTGCAACAACCGGTCCAGCCACAACATCAGGTGCAACAACAACGACTCCGAGTTCAGCAACATCAACCAATGCAACAACAACTCCGAGTTCAGCAACATCACCAGGTGCCACAACGACTATCGCCTGTACAACAACAGCAATACCGAGGACAGCAACATCACAGGGATGTAACTCCCATCTCTCCTGAATCTTCGTTACCACCTTCGGTACAATCTTCCCCAAGACAAGTTCATCATACTCCCCATCAACAAACAACCCAAAGAGTTCCATCTGATTCATCTTTGGCACAAGATCCTAATGGAAGTTTTAATCCATATTTAACTCATTCTTTACGAAAGAATATTTCATATAGCTCACCACAGCTTTCTTCTCCCTTCTCTCAACCTAATTTGTCTGGTCAGAGCTCTATGCATAGCTCTCCTCTTCTTTCTAGGCGTTCTTCTACTCATAGTAGTGGTCCTCCTTCTTCCCCAGACCAACAACAAGGTATTAGAAGCCCTATTAGATATTATGATGAATACCCTAATATCCAATCTTCTCCTTCTTCTCCTGAAGAAACTTTTATTAAGGATGATAGACGAATAGATCCTTCCTACCGTCCCCATCCACAATTTAGAGGTCCTCGTGCCAATTCTCCTATGAGACTTCGCAGTCATGCGAGACGAGTGTCTCCTCCTCCTCCTATTAATCCTGAATCACCATCTTTCCATTCAGTTGATCCCAACTCTATCTCCTGGACACCCAATCCCAATGTACGTTCTAGATCTGTTTCTGACATATTTAGGCAATTTCCTTTGGATGTGTCCAGAGTAGATCCTCCTGCCTTACCTATTAAGTCAAGAGACATTCCTCCTGCTTTACCTCTTAAGTCAGGAAATGTTCCTCCTGCCTTACCTTTTAAGTTACGAGATATTCCTCCTACACTGCCTTTAAAATCAAGAGACATTCCTCCTGAATTAACACCTAAACTTCCACCCTAAAATTACCTCCGAAAGCTTCCCCAAACATCACGAGTACTCTGATTATTCTACTCCTAACTTATTATTCCAAGGATGTATCCGTACGTAACATTTTTACACCCTTTCCAATTCTACTCCTATCACGGATGTACAAACTCCTTCTTCTAATAATTTACCTCAACCTTCATAACTCCTCCTCTACTGTCATCCTACAACCAGTGGTACGGGATTTTGCCAAACACTGGAGCCTATTCCCTTAAACCAAGAAACAAAACCATATATCATATACAAAATCACATATTATTATTACCATAGAAACACACATAATACCCAGTGTTCATCTCATATTTATTCGACGCCAGTTGAAGTAAGTATGAATTTGTAAATTTTGTATATAGAGTTAGTTTTAAGAAATCAATCTACATCGTGTGTTCTACGCGCGATTTTGAATTAATAGTAAGTAAGTAAATCGAACTTTCGTGTGTATACGCGCGGGATTTCGATCTTTTAGTATGTAAGTTATATATAAGTATATATCCTACACAGTATTATTTCCTATACCTTTAGTACATAAGTTACACATAAGACATATCCTTTAATTGTTATTTCTTACTTTTATATGTTTATACTTTAATACTATATATTATACTCTTATATGTTTGTATTTTAATACTTTTATATGTTGGGTACTATACCCTTTCTTTTTACAAAATGAAGAAAATAGAATAAAATTGAAAAATAAAAGAAAAATCGAAAAATATGAAACAAACTAGTTATAAGTAACTCGTTAATATATGTAGCATTGTATTAAAATTGTCCTACATATATGTGTGCTTTTAATTTTAAGTATTTGTGTAATAATTAGTTATGTTCCTTCTTAAGTTGATGTTAATTACTTTATGCTTTGCTTATTTCCTTTTAGTTACTGTTTATTTAACCTATTCCTGTAATTAAATTATGCTTATGGACTGAGAATATTCTCTTTTCAACTTTAATGAATAAAACGTGCTTCACAAACATCCCTGAAATCTAAGAAGAACATACTTGGCGACCTTTATATCTTTACTTGACTAATTACTTAATTGATGTCATCTATCATTCCTTCTTTTGTTTTGTTTCATGTAAATTCTTTTCTTGTTCTATTTTTTTTCTTTTCTTTTCTTTAATCGTTTTACATTATGTTAACTATTGTATATGTCTATGATAACTCATAAATGATTTATGTGCTGAAGTTTATTCTATGTTCATTATGTCTTGTTTTTGATGTTTTGTAAGAAAATTTTGTTTACTTTTGTAACTAATAATTCCATGCATCCTTGAATCTTATTACATGTTTCTTTTATAAATTTTATGTTCCAAGTCATTAGTGATTATGTTCATATTCGTTGGATAGTATGTTGCTATTTAAAACAACTATCATAGCTTCTCTGTTTTAACGTCCCTTACGTTACGACCTTCATTAGACTTAAATCCCAGACACGAAACTTCCGTTCTTCGTATAAGACCTAGACGGTTACGTACTTTAGACTTTACTGACCAACATCCAGACACTTATGATACTCCTCCTCATCCTATTCCCCTAACTCAAAGATTTTAACCTGGTGTGATTTCGTCTTCCGATGGATAGGAATTCCTGAAGCAACAAATTATCAAAAGTACGTGATTGGATTAAATCAAAACTTTAAAGTGCTAGCAATAATATAATTAACCCTAGTAAGGGGGCTCTATAAACTATCATTTATATAACTAAGTCAGTGTGACGTCACTGATCAAAAATAGCCAATAGAAAATACTGGCTTAAAAATTATATTGAAAGATCTTCGAGAAATGAAAATGAAATCAGAGCTTTGAACAATCTGAAGTGAATTGAAGTGCAACTTTCTTGTTGTTAATTTAACCTTTTAAATTTAATCTTTAATTTTGTTTCAGTATTAAGTATCTGAGAATTGAAAGGACAATATCCATTTCTAACTTGTGCAATTTCTTAGATCCATTAACAATATTTCCTTGTGATAAACTATCTGTGGAATTTTAATAATTGTGTTGCTATGCACGCTTGTAAAATGGATTCATCTATTTTA
>JABUQX010085309.1:0-32500 GCA_015478945.1 Trachelipus rathkii
AAGTCTAAGCATATAGGTAAGTAATGAAAGGGAAGAATAAGCTATAAGCTTGAAGAATGAAGAGAGATAAGACTAATGATGAAAGGCTGAAATCGCAAGAATTAAGTTCGGAGGCTGAGAAGCAAAGAATGCTTTTCAGAGAAACTGAGCTGAAGATAAAATCAAGACGGCATAATGACGCAAGTGGTAGTCATCAACTAGAAATATGCTCAGATGCATGACTATAATTAGCTTACCCAGCTAATTAAGTATATGCCGAAGTTGAATGCTTTCTTTTATTCTCATTCGACGAAAGAAAACCGATATTGATGACATATCTGTTTATATAATGATTTGAGAACGCAGCATTAGTAAGCTAATTAGTAATTTATCCCTAGATAGTAAATAGACGAGCGCGGTATTATATATAATAGTAATTAACATAATATTTTATAGGTAGGTTTTATCATAATAAAGTAAATATTAGGCTGTTCTAGTGTAAATATATTTAATAAGATTAGACTGTTAGAAGAATTAATAAGTAAGGTATACGAAGGTTATTGATAAGTGCTTATTGGAGTAGATATATGGTGATTTATCAACGACGCTAAATTTGATTAGGGTATACTTAGTATACATTATAATGATATATATAAATATAACTTACTAACGGAAGATGATATATATACCTAGAGTTTATCTATAATCATGAAGAATTATTGAAGCTCTTAAAATGTAGTTAACAGCTATTGACTGAACAGATGTAACACTGTACAATCATCTATATATTATGATGATGATATTATCTAGAATTTTATCTATCGGTGGAAGTTAAAGTTTTGATTATAGACAGGTATTTACAAAAAGATTTAAACCAGCAACTATATATTTATTTAAAGGGTAAGTCGAATAGAGTTTAAAAGCTAACCTATTAAGAAGGGAGATATAATAGATGTTCTGAGGATACATCGGAGGAGCTCACCTAATATATCGTTATTATATGCAGTGTTCAACATATATAGAGCCTATATAAGTCATAACTTATATATACGCGAAATCTCCACATATCACTAATGGCTGTTATAGTAATAAACTATATTAATATTTAGTGTAGTAAATAGCACTAACATAATAATAATATTATATTAGAAATAGATATAATAAGGCGAATGGTTATATAAAGAAGATAGATAAGTATAAGAGAGGCACCCAGGCCCATGGGCATCCGAGAGCACTAGCACTGAAAAGCAGGGATCGGAAGGTGGGGCTGGCGACAGACGATTGGTAACTATGCGTCTGCGACTCAGCTTCAGTGAAGCGGTTTGAGAATGATAGACACTTGTGTTTAGATGGTGTCAATAGGAGAGGGCATGCTCTTCAAGGGATTAGTCTTCGCACGCCTACCTTAATTTCAACAATAGTAACTTAGGGGATTAGAACAAAAATTCAGGGACAAACGAGAAGATATATAAAGAGCATCGGGAGCGTCCGGCAGTCTCTGATGGCAACGAGCCCTGAACTCTCAGGTGAAAGAGAGAGATAGAGATAGAATTGGGGAAAAAATGACGAAAGTCAAGACACGTACCTGTAACGTATGGACGGTGATGGCATCAGATCAAACCACTCCGAATACTGGATGTACGTAAGTGTTGTGGCGAGAAAAGTTTGTGCCGAAAAGGTGTTATGTTGGAAAACAACATGAAAATACGTTTGTTGGACGGTACGGACGGTGATCGAAGCTCCGCTTGCAAATATCGATTTCTCGTGGATACCATTAATATGTAGGCGAGGAACACAACGCAGCAAGTGATTGCCGTAGGTTTGTGTTTTGATTTGGTAATCGGGAATGTTAAAGGAGCATTGCCCTTAAGTTCAGCCTAACCTCGCATGGAAGTCGACCGTGTGTCGAGGGCCTCGTAAAGTGAGGTTCGGGCATAACTTTAGAAGTATGCTGGTTCCCATACGCTGAGCAGCGCTGAAGCATAGGCTTTCACGAAGAAGAACTAACCAAACAATCATAATTTGTGAATGGCAAGTTTTGGAAGATGAGTGAGTCTTACAGAGGGAACGTCAGTGCCACAATCGTTTGATATCAGTATTAAAGATGTCCCAACCATGGAACCATCACTAAATGTGATGACTGGCGTGCAAATTTTTCATATTTTACTGAAAAATGAGACGATACGAGGAAAAGATATTGATGCCTAAAGATCTAATTTAGACAGATGTTGAAGAAGACCGAGAATGAAAGATGTTCAATTAAACATCCATGGGAGAGAGCACCGAGTGGTTGAATGAAACAGGTCGTGCGGATGAATTGATGAGATGGTGAAAGTGACATAGACAGTACACATGCAAAGTTAATTAGAGAGAAGGATGTTTGTAGCTGTGGTTGAAGGGGCAAGATTTAACCCTTATGGTGATAAAGTCCAAGAATAATCCAACCGAGCGGAGACTTTTAAGAAGTAAACAGAAAGACTGTTCGATAGCTCAAAGAGAGGAAGTTAAAGAGTGTAGTGGTAAAGGAAGTTTGCGACGGTATGCCGGGGAACGCAGGGAGAAGTTGAAGAGTCATCCTCAGTATTACTGGGGCAGTCAGAATCAATGCGTTCAGGATTAAAAGTTGGGAACAAGGGAAGAGGCAGGCTACGCTGACTGTTCAGTGAAGAAGAATTTTTGAACGAAGTCATCATAAGATAACAGGATGAGTTTCGGAAATTTGTAGTGAGAGTGACTTCCGATGGCAATATTTCTGACAAACAGTTAGAGTTAAATCAAGGTTTACGATCTTCAGTCATAAAAATAAAAAAAAAGAGAATGAATGTTAACCTCCACGACAAAGAAAAGATGTGACACTGATTGTAAGCAGTAAGTGAGTGTGATGATGATGCGAAAGTCTCACTGAAGAGTCACCTGCAATGGTGATCACTATTGTTTTTGCAAGGGAGACTGAGAGAAGTTGGCAAAAGGGAGAAGGTGTCAAACAGAAGACGGATACAGAAAGAAATGGGTGATAATCGATTGAATATGGCAGACAGTAGAGGAGACGACGATGTTAGAAGAGGGTCTAGGTCTGGAGGAAAGGGTGTAAGAGAATACTAGTAGTTGTATGTCAATGTATTTTGAAACAAGATGGTCCACAACGAAGTAAAGATGAAAGAAACACGAAGCTTGAATTATTTTGTTGAAGAATAGATTTAAAATTATTTTGTGACCAGCGGCAGAAATAACAGCCCGACTACTCTTGTGCTGTTCTTCGAAGGAAAATTCAGAGAGTTTGCCCTAATCACATATTTACGGTGAGATAATGTTCGTACTGGACATGTTAAAGCCAGATGCATATGCGACAACACTTGGTCCATTATCAGATAGTCTCTACAGAAGAAGGAGCACTGAGTAAAATTTTGAGACCAATTGTTTTTAATCTAAGTGTTCATAACGCAATGTACCAAATTTTGTTTCATAAAGTGGTGTTTTCCAAAGATGTATTGAATTATACAACGTAATATATATTTAATTTTGCTTGTCATTTATGTAATTGTAGTTAATGGCCAACATTGACTATTTTTGCAAATTTTTTTCATTTTTGTCTATTATTTACGTTGTATATATTGTAGGGTTCGTCGAAATTTTGCAAAATATGGTTGTAATTCAGAGTATAATTTGACATTCTCCAGCCAATTGAAAAACTTGTTTTTTTCGAGACTTACTTTGTTGAGAAGTTCTCAGTTTTTGATTGTTGTCATTATCACCACAACGTGATAATAATAAAAAGCTTATCATTGAATGCTTATTACTCATTATTAGTTTATTTTATGTATATTTATTATTTCTTATTAATTTAATATTTTATATTTTAAACTGTTATAAAAGGATACTAGCATATGGTATTATTAATGTAATTGATGCGAGTATTTTTAAGTGGCATTATATTTGTAATATTTTCATGATTTTATAATAATGAATGAAGTCTCAAATGTTTATAAATGCAATTTCGGCTTTTATGTTTGAATTTTTAGAATGAAAATTGTGATCTTCTTGTGACGAAGTTCAATTGCTACAGATACCAATTTTTCGGTTCTTGCTAAATGTTTAGTATACATTTTTGTTTTTTTCTAAATAAAACTAATAAGGCTTGGTATAATCATTTTATCTAATCGTATTTTCAGGAAATTGTGATTGGTGGTTAAGGCGTACACTGATTTGTCGAAGATTTGTATAGAATAGTAAAATTAAAATATTGAGTATCTCTTTTTGCTTTCATTCGTTTGTTTGATGATAATTTTTTAGTTGGTATGCGTTTGTCGCCTTGTCTGATCAATGTTATTATTTTTACGTGTTCAAAGATTTGTAATCGTGGAGGTGTCTTATTTTTATATTTTTGTAAAGTAATTTGTAGTAATCAAGAGTCACTCCCAATAATCTCTTTAATTTTCGATGTGGAACATATCGTGGCTTATTTTCTTGTAAGCTAATGGTTTTCTAATCTGTGTTTTTAAATTAATTGTGTTTTATTTGTAATTTCGCACGCTATTTTAAAAGCATCCGTCTGTGAATGCGAATTGCAAATGCATTGTGTCTGCGGTGTTGCTATATATCAATAGCAGGTAAGGGTATTTATCATTGAAGTGTATTTATCTTAATATGGTAAAGATTCATTTGTGTTAACAAATATAAAGTGTTTAACGAAATAAAATTTTATTGTTTTATACACGGAAAATTGCCAAAGTCACATTTATTTATTTGAAATTAAGATTTGTTTATTACTACTAGTTGGCAACTCTTTGCTTTCAGACATCAGCTGTTATCTGATCAGCTGGTTTTGCATTCATTTGTTCACTGACAAATCGATGTTTTAAGTAATTTCTAAAAACATTTAATATTATTGTAATATAATTTTTATATTTTTGCAAAAGTCACATCTGTGTATATTATTATTTTTGTTATGTATAATTTTGGCTATTTTACTATTATCGTTTGAACATCAATATAATATATTATAGTATATATATATAGTTATAGGTATATTTATATATATATATATATATTATATATATTATTATATATATTATATATATATATATATATATATTATAATATTATTTTATATTTATATATATATATTAATATATATTATATATTATATATATATTTTATGGCGAAGATTTATATAAATATATTATATTGGTAAAGCATTTAGTGTTGATTATTTTGATTTAATTTTTTTAAGAGCATAATATTTAATATTTATATATATATACTATATATATATATATATTATATATATATATATTTATATATATATTATTAATATATATATATATAATATAGTCTATTTTTTTTTTTTTGGTAGTTAGTATTTTGGTTCTATATTTGCGGTGCGCATGTACACGATACTACGGACATCGGATACATGTACATGGAATTATAAAACCTGTAGATATTTTGAAGTATATATATATATATAATATATATATATATATATATATATATTATTATATATATATATATATATATATATATATATATATATATATACATATATATATAGTACTGAAGATTCTATATGTGCAGTGCGCATGTATGCGAATACCCACGGACATTCGGATACATGTTCATGGACTTATAAAATCTAATTCATTTGTAACATCAGTACACTTATAATTACATTTTTTTTTAAATATTTCTAAATTTAACCGATGGTTTTCTTGAGTTTTCAAAACTGTTTTTTACTTTTCATTTATTCAATAATTCAATTAGCTATTGGCTTAAGTCTTAAGACGTGGCTTTCGTATTGAAAGATGATCACACCAAAGGTTCACTCTCTGATAAGAAAAGTATTGACTGAACTGTTTTCACATATAAGGCAAAGAACTCGGTCAAACCGTTGTTTCACTTGAGGGTCTCTAAAGGATAAGTTGGTGAGTTGTGAGTATTGAGTTGCACTGCAATATTGCACAGGCCGGTAGCCTCACTTAACAGGGAGGCCTGGATACTGTTACATACAGGTTTGAGAATCCTAAAAAGTGTTGTGGTTGGTTGTTCTGTCACGGGGGCCTGGCCAAAGGATTTTTTCATCAGTTCGAAGAGTAAGTTATGACAGAGAATTTAATATCCTTTTTAACCAATCACCCTACATATATATATATATATATATTAATATAATGATATATATTATAATATTATATACTATATATTATATATTAATATATATATATATGATAATATATATATATATATTATATATATATTATATTATATATATATTATAAAACTCATGTATTTATAACCTTACAACTTTCGGTCTCTCCATTGATTGTAAAGAAGTAGTGATAAAAGCCTTAATTCTGAAGAAAAAATATTTGAATGGGTCATTGGTATTATTAAACTATAAACATTCTGAATATAGAAATAAAGTATATATAAAATTAAAAATACTATTTTCACGAAAAAATGCTAAAAATACTTTAAAATGTTGATTTGGTAAATTTTCATTTTTTAAAGTATGAGATTTCGTTATCAAAATCGTTTTTTTACACCTTTCGTCGCTATTCCACACAAGAAATAAGGAGTAATTACGCCTTTTGGTATGTACTGGCAAATGAATTTGACATCGCATTTGCAATCCGTCTTTGTTCAAAAACCTTTCAAAATTAACAAATATTTCTACAAATACAGGTCTTAGATTAAATTTATATTTATTTAGTTTTTTATTTTATTTTTCCTCTGACAAAACATTGCATTGATTAAAGTGTTTAAGCTATTAAGAGCTTTAAAATTGGGTTATTAAGAGCTTTATAAGCTGTTATTATAAACTAACGTATGACGTTTACGAAAAATTCAGAGTTCAAGATTTAATTTTGTTTCCTCTTTCAAACTACCATTGTTTGTTAAAGGAATTTTGAAAGACCGGTTTTTACTGGAGTGTTTGAGCAGTGGGTCCGTTCCAAACTTTTTTGGACCGCGGTACCTTCCTATGGACGAAATAATTACAGTTGTAACCCTTATAGGCCTATAATTTATAATATAATATAATATATATAATAATATAATTATAATATAATATAATATAATTAAATATATATATCATTCTATTAATATATCATTATAATTATTATAATAATAATATAATTATAATATAATATAATATACATATAATATTAATATATAATAATTAATATATATAATAATATATCTAATAGGTACATTATACATATACTTAATCATAATTTCTATTAAATAGTTAAACATAATCTATATCATAAAGAAATGCAAACATTTGAGAATTTATTTGTCAACACACCTCATTGCTGATACCACGGTCCATACACTCGCAAGATGATCGTTTGAGCTACTTCTTTGGCGTTACCCTCAGTATCTACTTTTTGGACCCCAGGTGTAACGCGTACCGCACTTTGGAGCAACACTGGTGTAGAGTCCCAATGAGTGTACCATGACGGGCCTATTAATTTTGATTTCATGAGTTTGGCATTCTCATCAAAATTTATTAAGGCATTTATTTTATTTTTATTTATTATATTTTTTCCTCAAGGGTCTTTTCAAATTGGAAATCTTGCTGCTTGAAGTTCAATAAGCTAAGACTAAAAATCCAAATCATCCTGCTGTCTCCATTGAATTATTTTCTCCAGAAGATCCTCTAGAAAATTGCACATATTCTGATAATGAATACAAAGAAATCTTCGAATGCATTAATTACATTTTATTTACGAAGGTGATTAATTAAGTTTGAAACAGCAATTTTAAGGATATTTTTTTTGGACACCACATGTTTCGTTTAGGGTCTAGTTGAAATAATATATTTATATTATATATATATATATATATATATATATGTATATATATATATAGTATATATATATTATATATATATATAATTATATTATATATTATATATATTATAATTCATATATAATATGTATATAATATATATATTATATATATAGTATAAGTATATTTCTCAATATTTTTACTTTATTATGTTACTAAAAATATAAGGTGGGATGGTTTAAACCATTTGGTTAAAAACATCTGGTTTAAACCATGGTTAACACATAAAAACATGGTTTTAAACCATAAAAATCATGCATAAAATATTTAAAAATGTATTTATTTACAATGGATTTTCTTTAAGCATGGTTGATTATGACTTCTCTCTATTTTTCACTGAAACAGAAATTTGGATGACAGGAGTAAATTTCTGGCTGATATTTATTTATTCTTTGTGAGAATGATTATACATATATTTTAATAATATATATATTATATTATAATAGTATATATTTTCTGTGTATAGTATGACAAAGTAAAACTCATTACCTACTTATATCTATATAGATATAATAAATATATTATATATATTATAAGTATATATATATTTTATATTATATATTATTATATGTAGTCCGATATCTTTGGTGGAGATATTACGCATTGAAAAGAGAGTGGAAAAAGAAAAGATAAGATTTAGAAGAAAGGAATTAGAGAAGAGAATCAAGAAACACAAGAGCTTGCAACGAGGGATAGAAGTTTGAGTGCTGGAGAAGGAGATGGTTCCTGAGAGAACATTTTGTTTAGACTGTGAAGAAACGCTTTTAGAAAAAGGAATTTTAAATGCAGTCAGTCTCTTATAAAATAATTTTAAAACCAAAATAAAAACTATTTTTATTTTAATGTTTGAATGCACCCAAATTTAAACCTGACTCGTTTAGCCATGACAAATGTTAAGTTAATAAATGGACCAACATAATTTTGGATTTAGTTATTTATTTATAAGTAAGTAAAGTTAAGAATGGACATTCCGGCGAGTCTTGCTCGAATAAGTTCATATGAACGGTAAATGGGATTAAGCACCAAATATGGCGTCTCGGTAGCTTTCTGTTAGATGCACTCGCCTCAACAAGGCGAAAGACAGGTTCGTTCACTTTGGTCGGCGTGTCGTTTGAGTGGTTTACTTCCTCTCTCCTTGGCTTCCGTCTTGCTCAGAATTTAAAAATTTGAGCAACCCCCTCCTAGATTAGGCGCTCTTGCCGCCTGAGTGGTGGAGTTTGTTCGCTTATCTGGAGCATATATATTCATATCATACTATTATTATTTTATATATAATTTATTATATATATAATTATATTAATATACGGTATATATATCTATATTTTATTATTTATATTATATTATATATATTATTATTATATTATTTTATATAATATTATATATATTTATATATATTTTTATACTATATCTTACCCTAATATATATTTATATATTTAGTTTATTTTATCTTATTATTATTATAGATATATATATATTATATTATTATATTTATATTTATATATTTAAATACTTATATTGTGATATATATTTTTCCTTATAATTTATATTACCTAGAGTAATAAATTTATGGCTGTATTTAATATTTAATATTATATATTCTGTAAATTTTAACATGATAAACATGATTCATTGTTTCGAGTCTCTGTCAGGATTTTTCTCATGTTTCTCCTCCTCAGGTCTTTCGATGCCACAATTGCCAAAGAATTAAATTAAAACTCATTTGTGGAGTGTGTGGCTACAGCATCAACCAAGCTAGAGCAATGACTGTAAATTAAGTGATGATGTTTATATTGGGAAAAATATGAATATGGAGCTAGAACAGCTAATCACCCCTCAACAGACGCAAGATTTAATAACAAAAGTAATAAGGAGGTATCATCAGGCAGTAACAGAAGCTTTCTCACTTATTGGCATATATTATTAACCCAAGATATCAGACCAAAGTACTTCCAGAGGATGAGTATTTAAAAGCAGTGGAATTTATGGAATATAATTAAGAGCAATTTCTCCTCCATTTCATAAAAGTTACCTATTTGATGAGTCCCTGTTGTCAGCAGTGAATCCTTCATCATGGTACAGATCTCTCCAAGAAAATTAGATGAGAAGGTTAAATATAAAATAGTAAGCATATTGTCAGGAACTTCATAAGCTGCTAATGTTGAAAGCTATTTTAAACTTTTGTAATAGTCCAGCAGTCAAAATAAGAATTCGTTTTCATTTGTATCGGGAATTAAGTTTTGTTTTGTGTAAATTGGGAGAATGGATAGAAGTGATAGGAGAATTCTCCTGTTTGATAGAGAAATAATGGATGTTTCTTCTCTTCTTTCTCTCTTCTTCTCTCTCTATCTCTCTCTCTCTCTCTCTATATATATATATATATATATATATGATATAATATACTATAATATATATATATATAATATATTACTTATATAATATTAATATATTATGTATTAATATATATATACCTGGATTTAGATATATTCCAATTCCTGTATTTTCTATTAATTATTATTAATGGTAAAACTGATATATTTTTATTTTGTTATTTTTTTTTCATTTATAGGAATTAGTATTGTACATAAAAAAATTTTTAAATTAGATTTTATTTTTATAATATATTTATATGGTCAAGTAAGTTTTTACATAATTTAGAACCCTATTTTAAAACTTATATACTCTAATATAGACCCTTAATTTATTTACATATTATGAGTGGATGTAAAACTAAAAAAAAAATAAATAAATACTTTGGAACAGTTTCCAGATATTACTTCATCTGTACTTCACTTGTTCAAAGAGTTATGCGATAAGAAGTTATTAAAATACTCCGTTCTAAAGTGATAAATAAGACAGTTAATTCTAGTAGATAATTTATACAACTAAAAACTATTAAAACCAATAAAAACCACATAAAAAACCAATTTCAAAAAAAAAATAAAAAACAGACACAAAAAAAAAACAAAAACCCATTGCCTTTTATTGAAACACGATCTGTGTTTTTATTTCTTTGTGAATTTCAAACCTTGTTTTTGTTTTTTTTTCTCACTCAGCCCATAAATATATTTCTATATATATATATATAATATATATATATATATATGTATACAATAAATATATATATATATATATATAATATATATTTATATTTATATATTTTATAATATATATATATATATATAATCTATAGATATATATATATATATATTTTAATATAATATATTATAAATATATATTATTATATAAAAATATATATATATATTAAATTTTCTTTTGTTTAAAATTATATAATTATATATTAATATATTTAATCTAATATTTACATATAAGTTTTATTATAATAATTATAATAGTATATATATATATATATATAATATATATATATTATATATATATATATATATATTTATGGCCTCTATAAGCACCTCACCGTATTTTTTTCAGCCTTGCATTTCTTTGTTTTGGATTTACGCATCCCAAGCTTCCCAATTTTATGTTAATTCAAATTTCAAATGATTTTCCATCTTTTAAAAAAATGCCATTTAGATTAGAACATAGTTTTAATGTTGTTTTTATTCTCAATTTTTTTTTATGTTGGGAATTTATCTTTAATTTAACTTCTTCTATTGAGGTAAGAATAAAGATTGAGTTATTATAAGATGATTGGTGTAATGCTACTTTTATATAATTCTATTTTTCTAATAACAAAATGCTCATATAACTAAACTATTGATACTGATATTACTACTACTAATTACTCTCTACTACTACTTACTAACTATACTCTACTACTACTACAGCTATTATCAACCACCAACCACTATACACTGCTACTCTACCTAATATAACAATAAAATAATATAATAATAATAATTAATAATAATAATAATCTATAATATAATAATAATAATATAATAATAATAATAATAATAATATAATAATAATAATAATAAAACAATAATAATAAAAATAATTTAATAAATAATGATATATAATAATAAAATTATAATATATAATAATAATAATAATAATAATAAATAATAATAATAATAATAATATAATATATAATAATATAATAACATAACAAATAATAATAATAATAAATAATTAATAATAATAATAAATAATAATAATAATAATAATAATAATAATAATAATAATAATAGAAATTAAACTTATATAATATATATATAAAATAAAATCAATAATAAATATAAATAATAATAATAATAATAATATTAAAATAAAAAGAAAACTATATATTTTTTAATTTAATAACTTAATATACTCCTAATTTAATATATTAATTATTACATTATTAATAATAATAATCCAAATAATAATAATAATAATAATATATTATACTATATAAAAACAATAAATATAATATCTTAATAATTAAGAAAAATAATAATATATTTTATCCATAATCCACTCAATCTTTATATAATTTCACCAATAATCTATAATAATAATACTAATAATAATAATATAATAACTCCTAATTATTTTTAAGAAACTATAAGAATGCTATTGATACATAATAATAATTTTATAATCTATTTCTAAGGGAAAAAATGGAAATGTTTGGACAAAGATATGTTGACAACTTCGAAACTTAATTAACCTAATATTTAAATATATTTTTTTTTTTTTTTATCTCAGACGAGGTAGTTAAGCGCTATGTAGGCTTGAGGTTTCAAACATATATTATTGTTAATATACAGGGACTAACTCTAGATTGTTTATATTCGTAGGAGGAGCTACAATTAGTAGCTTTTCTTAAATCTTTCTCAAGTACAAGTTACATAGTTCAAAGTGTCATATGATTTTATCTCTCCCCTTGGTAGTTTACTCGAAAAACTATGCAATCGTGATTATATATAATATATATATTATTTATAATATTATATATATTATATAATATTATATTATATTATATATAATATTATTTATATATTATTAATTTATACAATGCATTTATAATATATATATATATATTAATTTATTTATAAATATATATATTTATTATAATTTATTTATATATTTATACATTATATTATATAATTATTATATATATATATAATTATTATATTTATATATATATATATAAAATATTTATATATATAATTTATCTATATATATTATATATATAAATAATATATACTATATTATATATTATAATTAATTTTATAATTTTATATATTTATGCATATATAAATTATTATATATATATAATATATAATAATTTATAAATTATTATTATTTATATATTATTAATATTATATTATATAATATTATTATATATATATATATAATTTATATATAATTATATATAGAAATATATTAATTATTATTATATATATAATACATATATATATTTATAATTATATATATATATATATATATTATTATTATATTATGATATATATATATATTATTTAATAATATATATATAGGGGCAGGAATAACTCTATCACAATTCTATCCCCTATTCCCCAGTCCTCTCCAAACCAAACTTCACGCAGTAGCGGGCAAGAATTCACATTTTGTCATCGACATACCTATATCAGTTCAATCTACTTAGCTTCGAGTAGTGAATTTACTAAGGTCGCTGGTCGACTTAGCTGATCTTTTCAAAACAGCTCCCTTCTCCGGTTGTTAATAACTAGGTGCTTCACCTCCGCCATCCCTTATGGGGGTAGACTTCTGTCATCTTCTATTATTCCCAAGATACTATTTATTCCAAACCCTTTTTCCACTGGGATGCCTTAACACAGGACTCCAAACCTATGCAACGTTTAGATACACACACTTTTCTTCCTGGATTTTTCCTTTTGTTCCCATTCCCTTATGGATCGTTTTACCTGGTCCCGCTTGATTATTTTTGCAGCGATCATTACCCAATAGCATTATATGAGCTTGTTCCAAGCCCAATGCAAAACCAACTCCAGCTGGCGTTATGATCGAGCGGAGTGGGCTCTTTTTAATCAGGCCACAGCTATCCCTCTTTCTCCTTTAAATTAACGATTTCCGACTGTTGATGATTGCCTTTTGCTTCGTTCCACAGAAGTCGTCATCTCTTGCAGCGGAAGCTTGCTCCGCAGTCCTTCCTCAGCAGGCGGTCGGCCAACCCCTTGGTGTGCCCCAATGAGTGCGCACAGCATAACCGAGAGAAGAAGATAAACTCTACGGCAATATAAAGAAACCCGTACCGACCCAACATGATTATTGTTTATAACCACAAAGCAGTTCCGCAGCGAGATCTCGGCAATTATCGTCAAACGCGTAAACAATATTATCGAACTTACATATCGACTGTTAACTCCACAACTCCCCTTCCTTTGGTGTGGAAAGTTACACAGAAAAATATCTCGTCGCTCCAATATCTCCTCACCCACAGTCCTTTTGGGCCTGATATAACTGATACGATCTCCGTTCCTGCGGTGGTAGGGATGCGTTTAGGTTATAGCTTGCTAAGAATACTCATTAACAAATCTGAAGCCTTTCAAAAACTGAGAATTGACCCAGCACTGCCAGACTTTTCAACAAGCGAAAGGGGAAGATCATACCTTAACAAACCGTCTTTTTACCACTTGCAGAGTATCAAACTGCACTGGCGAGTAGCAAAGACAGTTTTCTTGGTCCAGACATGATTTCGTATATAATGCTCCGTCATATTCACATTCCCTCGGCATCAGCATTTTTATGCTGGATCTATATAAAGAATCATGGATCGAATCTCTTTCCATCTTATCTGGACTACGAGCTTTTTTTCCTATCCCCAAACCTTGGGAATAGAATCCGAAGCCTGTGGATAACCAAAGACCAATTTCACTTACCTGTCACTCCTGTAATTTAATGGAGAAAATGGTTCAGGCCGCCATCTCCTGGTTCTGGAGAGTCGCCAAGCCTTTTCAAACTTCCAGTTTGGCCTTTCGCAAAAATCGTTCGACCGGGAACCCTTGTTAACACTAATGCACGCATGCGACATCCGGGAAGCGCCTCTTCTTCACTGGTGCGGATGGTTTCTTGGCTGTTTCTTGAACCTTAAAAAATAGAGAATGTTTATGATACATCGTGGAGAACTGGGATTCTCTTAAACTCCATTCGCTCGGTTTCTCAGCGGACAACTCCCCCTCTCTTTTCATTAAATGGCTTTTGTCAAACAGATCCATCCAGTTCGGTGGGCTCTCTATTTCTGTCACGCCACTTTCTCTGGATAAAGGCGTTCCGCAGGGTAGTGGTTCTAAGATGTACTATATTTGCTCTTGGGATTTAATGACATTGTTCACTTCTCCTGCCAGCGCCTGAAATTTTTCTCTCTATGTTTGATGACCTGGCGCTATATATAGGCCGGTGCCAGACTGCTTTTTCTCGAACGGCAACTTCAAACTAGCTATTAGAGAATATTTCACAATGGGGTAACTCCTGGCCTTCCCATTTTTTCTCGCACCAACAACTAGCAGTGCTTCAAGAAAAGAGAGGAATCGAAGAATTGCCACTCTTCCCAGCGAACCTAACCTTATATGGTTCGCCGATTCCTCTGTAACTTCACAGGTCAAATTTCTAGGGCTCAATCCTACGACGAACCACTTAACATATTGCACCGCATATTAATACCTAAAAAACAACTTAGTCAATAGCGCTCTTGACTTGTTACATCATCTCGCCTCAAAATCTTTGGGTGCCTGATCGCAAGTCCGCTTTACGTCTATATCTCGCATAAGTTCGATTGAAGCTTGATAACCTGGATAGTGTCTATACCTGTCATACTCCCCTACTCCACTGCATCTGTTGGATCCCATACAAACGAGGCGATCCGTATCTCCACTTGAGCTTCGATCATCCCCCTCGGGTAGCTTGAAGTTAGTAAGCCCAGTGATGCCCTCTCTCTTCGAAGAGATACATCATGTGTACAGTTTCTTCGTTTTCAACCCAATACGTCTGCCCTGACACTGATTCTGCAGGAGGTGTTCCAGGATCCTTTAAATTACTGGTCATTTGCAGAACACGGGTTCATAAATCCTTAATTTCTTAATCATCCTTTACAAAAGGTGCTAGCCTTTCTCCATACGATGAAGGATACACACCTTGGTTTTTCCCGCTCCCACCATTTGCTTGGCTCTGCCTCCTCTCCAAAAGAATCAAGCCATTCTGCTGGCTTGTTAAAGGCATCATTCTTGTCTCATTCCACAGTTCATGATGAGTTTCTACCTCTATGAGCTCACCCCAGTATTTACTGATGGCTCTAAAACCGGGAACAGTGTGGGCGCATTTGCTGTCTTTCCTGATCGCAACCTCTCTCATACCCTCACCCCCTCATGCTTCAATTTTACAGCAGAATTATGGCTATAATAATTGCGCTTTCTCGAATTCTTATCCTTAACTCAAGATCAAATCTTATGTTTTTATCGGATTCCGCCATCAGCGCGCTAACAAGCGCTTAAACGCCCTTATTCAAAATAATCATGGTATTCTGCATGTGCAACAATTATTTCTGCTGCTTCACTTTCTCAAGAAATGCATTACACTCTGATGGACCTCCTCACACGTAGGGGTGACTTTTATTGAAACCACTCACAGATGTGCTAGAATGACCTCCTCCACTTTCCGTAGTTGTTCTCAGAACCAACCGGATATCATTCGAAAAAGGTCGTCTTCCATTAAATTATTATTATCCTGCCCTCTGACAAGTTTTCCCATCTCGCTGGCAGTAGTGTTGGACGAATAATTGGAGGCAAGGGTCGAACTTAGAAATATAAAGACAGATATTGGTGAATGGTCTTCCTCTCGCAGACGAAATAGCTTACAGAAGGTGATACTCAAACGCCTCCTCATTGGACTCACCAATATCACTCACAGTCACTACGTGTCACGAGATTCTCGCCCCCCTGCACATTTTACCGTCGCAAACGCCCCTCAATCTGTTCACCTCATCATCATTGATTGTTGTCAATGGACTCTATTAGCCGCGTATTTTACTACTTTAGATCATAACACCCTTCCAAAAGTTATCCATATTTATTTCCGAATCTTCATTTAGTAGTAATCTATTTTCTGTTTCCTACAAGAAGTGGAATATTCTCGCATAATGATTTGATTTTGGTTATGTAATATAGGACTAATAACTGCAAGGTTAAACACTTTGTTTAGTTTTTTTTGTTTATTTTAAGTGACTGAATATTCGTTTCTCTATTTAAATCTTTTTGACGTTTTTGAAATATGTAAGATCCAGGACCCGCCCATGGTTTTGATTTTTCCAACCGCAGTGTGGCCGCTTTGTGAGCCGTGGTGGGTCCTGTAAATGACTCAAAAAAAAAAAATAATATGATATTATATATAATATATATATATTATATTATAATATATATATAATATTTTTACTATAAATCTTTAAATATAACGTCAAGTTTTACTAAACAAATTTGTAGATTACAATTATATTAATTTATTTATATAATATATATTTATATAGTTATATTTATATATATATATATATACTTTATATATATATATAATATATTATAATAATTATATATAATAGATATATAATATATATATATATATATATATTATATATATATATATATACTAATAAATATATGTTGAGATCATAGATTTAGCAAGAGCTCAATCATCATCAGCATCAAGATGCTCATCATCATCATCATCATATGCATCATACATCATCATCATCATCATCAAATCTACCTTCATTTCCAAAGACTGGGAGTAAGGTGCGTGAAATGCACCAGAAAAAGAAAAGTGGAAAAAGGATATGACACATTTAAAAAAAGCCCAGCCTTACCGCCTTCTTCCCTTTAGACCTATTAGTGAAAACTCGCTCGGCAATCGAAAATACACCTTAGAGCTTCACGGGACTGCGACGACCCTCACTATCGCATCTCGTCAGTGTGGGGCTCATCCCTTATCCCAGGTGGGCCACAACCATATCTACTCACAAAACCCCTTCATTCACTTCATTTATGCACTTATCTTATAGAATATCACTATCAGCGATCCCTTGAGAAAGCTTTAGGAGTTTTGAAGACCCTCTCTTCACAATAATGAGAAAAGCTACATTGCCGTTCAAGCTACTACTTGGACTCAAAGTTCCATCTTTTCATTCTTAACGCCTTTTGAAGATGTTTCCTTAATGTAACTCCTGATGAAGTAAGAAACTCATCCAATGGCATTATTTATGCAGCTATTGAGAAAAACGAAGACTTTGATGATTATAAATCATCTCCAAAAGAAGAGGTTTCCTATGAAAAATGGATACAGGTTTTCTCCCATGTTGCGTCTAGAATCGCCTGACACAAAAACCCTGGCTTTCTGCTGACATTAGACACCCCATTTCAATATACAATGGTGAAAATTTGGTTTGCAAGCTAGAACGTTCATCCGCTTTTGCCTCACCCCAGACGTTACTTTAAATGCCAGAGGATTGTTCTTCCCCGGAAATCGTTAATCCCAGTGTGAAATCTGCGCAACATGCAGCTAAGGACTTTACATTCCCTGCCTAAACACTTCAAATTGCAACAACTGTAGGAGACACCACAGCGCCTATTCCATAAAATGCCCGTCCTACCTCTTTGAACAGGAGGTATTAGTGTCATGCACAGTACAAAAATTGAGCTGGAGAGATACAATACACCAACTCAAAGAAAAATATCCGACGCTACAAAAGCAATAGTACCTGCAATATTATCATCTACTCCTTATCCACGTGTCAACCACCGACGCAACGCAAAACCTATTCCGGTAGATTTCCCCCCCAGCTCACATGAAATTGCCGCAACTTGACAGCATGCATCGTCTATAGTAACAACTGCTTAAATAGTTTGAAAGCAGCTTGAGATCCAAACTTCAACCCAAGATGCTGTAACAACAGTACAGCGAAATCTAATTTTCGACCAGCCAACAACGAGCCTACGTCTACTTACCCACCACCAAGCTCGGAAAGTGTTCCATGCTGAAGACTTTAACCCCTTACCCTCACGATTAATTTGCCAAACCCACGTAAGGGCCCTGTTTATATGCCCCTTAATCTGTCTTCCACCATTTCTCCTACTTCTGAAGTAGTTGTCCTTGAGCGTAAACAAAAGACTTGGTACCAAAGCTTGGGGTTAATCACCAAAATATAAGGCACCTGAATTCCTAAAGGAGGACGCATAGACCCCAGTTAAGAAATAAAATTCAGTAAAGACTTCTCTGCAGCTCAAAAGCATCGATATCAATAGATTATGACCAGCCAAACAACAGATGTCATACAATTCACCAACGAGCCCTCTAATAGACTTCTGGATTATTCCAGCTCTTCTGAATCCTTTCCTCCACAATTTCTCCGAGCTTAATATCACAGCACTCCCTAAAGGATTCTAAGCCCTACTTGATCACATGGACTTCAGTTTTCAAATGAGCTTGATGTGAAGATCATTGTTCTGACGCTTCTTGCGCTTGTGAGAGGGGATTGGAAAACTGTTCATCCAAAATGCCACAAACGCTCCAATCGTTTTGCTACAGTCGGCGTCATGAAAGGGAACCCAGAGGTCTCCCAAACTTTCTCAGATTGTACAAGTTCGAAATTTGAAATCCTAATTCTACACCCTGCAGCAAGTTCAATATGGATATCTATTTGGCATACTAGAAATATTGGAGCTCAAAAATATTAATGAATAATGGAAAAAAGAAAAATCACTTAGTACATGAACAGATTTAATGCTAGAAACAAAGTAATGCTTATACTATAATACTAATAACATAATACTAATGTTAATAACAAATCATCATAATACTAACATTAATACAAAAATGTTCCCTTTTTACTTAGAAAATATTTCTTAAAATTATTTGCATTCGTTATGTATTGAAAAGTTACCATAGATTTTCTTGATTATATGACGTTTATGATATTTGTTATTTTTATAGCCAATTCGAACTTGTGAGGCCCTAGTGACTAATTGCACGTTCTACATCCTAGTTGTGACAAGGAATAGGCGAAAGTTCTAGTAGTGTTTTATGGTTTTAATTAAGTAGATCCTCATTTGATAAATCTTGTAAAAGTGGTGGGGAAGTTATGGTCTCCCTGATCCGTGATGATTGAAAGCAAAACCTTCTTTGGGTGGGCAAAAAATGCCTTTTAATAAAAATAAATTAAAAGAGTGTAAGCACTTTACCTAGGTTACTGAGATAAAGTTTTAAACTAGCGAAAATATAATGGGGATGCTGAGTCTGTGGACCATATGAAAAAGATTTAGGTGTGAGTATAAGCAGTAATTTGAAAGTAGCAAATCAATGTTTGGAAGCTAGAAATAAAGCTATAAGATGCTAGGCATAATAAATCGCATTGTTGTTTATAAAAAGGAAATTAATAAGTAAACTGTAATATATAAGCTATGTTAGGCCAGTAATAGAGTATTGTGCCACAATTTGTGGCCCCTTTATTAAAGAGAAGACTTTAGATTATTGCTAGAGAAGTGCAACGTAGCAGAACAAGGATGATTATCCTGGGTTGAGGGTAAGAGCTATGAGGGAGAGCTGAAGGATTTAAGGAAATGTTTCTGTAGAAAGCTATTTTCCTCAGAGGGGGACATGATTATCTAAGTCTACAAGATATTTAAATCTATTGATAACATAGAGACCAATAAATTTTTTCATAGTAGAAACATGGACAGGTGACCAGGGGCATAATAAGAAAATTAAGAAAAGAGCATGCCATTCTTGATATAAGAAAGCTGCATTCAGTAATAGGGTTGTTACATTTTGGAATAGTCTGCCAGAGTAGGTTGTTGAGGTTGACTCGATGTAACATTTTTAAGAAACGGTTTAGATCGTTTTAATGGATGGTTTGTGGTATCATATAATATATTGAACGAAGCCAAATTGTCGGGTTTTTAGTTTCAGTAGTTATTAATGTTAGACTGCATGGGTGACCATAACTTAGTTATATGATTCGAAAAAATAGATACATATAGTATAGGCTATTTTGACTAAAGCCAAATTGGTGATTTGTAGTTACAACAAATGACAAGCCCTTGGGTGCTTTGTGGATTGCATGAGCATGGTTGGGTAGTGGGTTGACGGACAAATCTCGATAGGCCATGTGGCTTTTAACTGTCTCTTATATTCCTAATGTTCCTAATGTCCTAATGTCCTAATGAAAGCACAATCCCTATTCATTATTCTAAGCATATTCCCCTTATTCTCATTCTTAACCCTTTGCGCTTCTTCCAGTAGAGCTTCCTATTGCCTTGTAATTCCCCATTCATCCTCCTACCAAGTTGTTTGTTTTTTTTTCTTTATTTCTCCTCGGGACTGCATTTTTAGTATTTCCCTTTTTTCCCTTTTTCCTCCTTATATATGTTATATAATTCCAAACAATCTTTCTTTTGAAACCTCATCATTTGGCTTTTACTACATTTAATCTGGCTTCTTTTTTTTTTTACTTTTAGCTGCTTGCATCATCTCTTCATTCCACCACTTCACTGTTGACCTTCATACTTCCTACTTAGCACATCCACGATACTTCTTTGCCCTGCTAGACAACCCTTGTCCTATCTTGCTTCCATGAAATTGCTCAGTTTTCAACTTTGTTCCTCGATTCAAAACCTGTAAATTTAATTGGCAAGAGCTTTGTAAACATTATCCCTTATTACCCTTGTTCACTCTTAACATCTCACTTCTTAATTCCTATCCCACTTCCTCCTTATCACATTCCTCTCCATACAAGACTCCATTAAACTTTAATTTTACATAATTTTATAGGTAACATATATATACCCATTTCTAACCCTCAAATGATTTTACATCCAACACACTTCAATCTCCTTCATCAAACACAAAATCAATCATACCTTTTCACTTCAATACCATCCTCTACCTACAACAACTTTAGTATACTTATAATACTCTTGATGTTAAAGAAGAAAGTATTACTTACACACACACACACACACTCTCCTCACAGAAAATCAATCAACCTTCCTACCATTCTCATTTTTCTCCTGATATCCCAAAACAAATATTATACCGTCCCTTTTTGATCACCTTTCCAACCATTTAAGTCACCCACAAAATTAATCTGAAGCTCCTACTTCAGCTTCCCATCCAAAACATCATTCAGATTATCCCAGAAAATCGCAGCATCTTCCAACATTACCCCTCAGATGAACCATATGTCCAACAATATATATATATATTATACCGGTATAAATATATATATTATAATATTTATATAGTGATATATATAATAAATATATATATATATATATATATACTGAATATAATATATATATAATATATATATATTATATAATATATATAATATATATATAATATTTATATAATATATATATAATCCAGTATGTATAATATATAATATAAAATATATATAATATATTATATATATATAGTATATAAAATTTATTATATATTATATTATATATATCATATATATATATATATATAATATATAATATATATATATATAGGTATATATATATATAGTATATATATGATAAATTATAAATGCCCTCTAAAATGCCCAGATAAATTCCCAGGGCATTTTGCCCAATTCTTAAGTGCCTGGCATTTACCCTGCACTAGGATACTTTTAACGCACAGTGAGCTCAACAAGCCCCTAAAAATGTAGTATTTTACCCTTTTGAGTCCGGAATGCGGGGACTGGAGGGGGACCGTTTTCATACCCTTCGGAGGGGATGGTCGGAGGAACTCCCCGCGACACCCAAAGACCAAAGACGGGGGTTCTCTTGGAGACCATCCCGAGGTTGGGGGATTAGTCCGCCGTAGTCCACCTAGAGCGAGAGACGCCCGACTCCTGACTCTCGGGCGGACTGATCCTGTGGTATTCGTTAGTGATATAGCCCCCAAAAAACAATAAATCCCAAAATTGAGTACTTTTGGGACATTTGATTAATATATGTACTATATAATAATATTATATATATATATATAATATATATTAAATATATATATATATATAATAATTATATATTAAGTATATTTATTATATATATATATATATATATATATACATAATACTAATGTATCGATTTTATCGTATCGATATATACAAAGTATCGATTTTTTCGATTAATCGACCCAACAAATATCGTAAAATGAACTCTAAAAAAATTAGTGCTGCCGAAAAGTAAAATTTTATATGGATGGGTTGGGTATCATATAATATATTTAGACAAAGCCAAATTGGCGGGTTTTTAGTTACAGTAAGTTTTATTAAATGTTAGAGCGCGCTATTGCAATGATCATAATAACTTTAGATTATTAAATGCATGTGGATGGTTTGGGTATCATATATTTATCATTAGTTTTGACTAAGCCAAATTGGCTAAGCATGTGGATGGTTTGGGTATCATATACATATCATTAGTTTTGACTAAGCCAAATTGGTAGATTTTGTAGTTACAGTAATTTTGACAAGCCCTATGGGTGTTTTGTGGATTTTGCATCGAGCATGTTTGTTAGTGGTTGACGTGGGACAGTCTCGACAGGCCCATGTGGCTTCTTACTGTCTCTATATTCTTAATGTCTTAAATGTTTTGAAAATTTTAAATGGCTAATTTTTTCACTTTTATCGAGATATCACTAATATATTTTTTCTAATTTTTGATATATTGATTGCATTAATATTAAGCCTCGGTTTGCCAGGTTATGATAAGTTTTGTTAAGTATGCACAGAGTAAATCTTATTACCTGAACTAGGAGGGGCCTAAACTAAGATAACATATATGGACGGTCAATACTGTAGACGTAGCCTAATCTAGATTCTATACACTGTCGTAAAAGTTGACCTAAGTTAGATGTTTTAACCATATATATATTAGGGATGTGCCGAATAGTGAAAAAGCCGAATACCGAATATTCGGCTAAGTATTGGCCAATACCTGAATATTCGGCCGAATAATCACTTCGCTATTCGGCCGAATAGTTATTTCAAAGTTCGGTCATCCATTTAGGGAAATATAAAGAAAACTTACACTGGTCAACAAAAAAGGGGAAAATTTTCTTGGATGGACTTTTGTAGACAGATAATATAGTAAAGTCGGAGGTGCTTGATTCCATATATATTCTCGGATTTTCTGTATCCACATCCCGTTTTCGTGCAATCACGGATCCCTATTTTTTTCTATATTCCTAGATGACAATTCATTGTGCGCACTTACGTAGGCTCGTATATAAGACGTTACGCTTCCGCATATATGCTATTCAGTAGTCAGCAAGTTTACTGTGTCTAATTCTGGAAGCATGTGGTAAATTTTAGTACTGTCTACATGTAATGGGATGCGCAAGACCTGGTGATGTCTATCATCCATCTGAAATATCAGTCGGTCATTGGTCCTGTCATTGTTCACTCCGGGTGTAACTGAACGATCTATCTGTATGAGAGTTTGTATTTGCCGCCGAAGTTTGTCCTGAGCTGTTGGCTTTGAGGTTGCATGAAAAAGTACTACGGTACCGATGGCACAAGAGTACATTTTATCGTAACAGAGAAGCTAGAGCTGCGGGCTCTTCCAGTCCAGATGGTAACTCTTGTGTATTGCAGTGATTGCCAGGCCTACACTCGCTATGAGACATTACAAATCATACGAGTGCAGGTGAGTGGCGACTGTTTATTTGCAAATTCTAAGAGCATTTTAAAAGTGTGTGGTTGTATACACAACGGCAACAAGGGTTATGCCTTCGGTTCCAGTAGGTACTCGGTCGGATGAGAGAGGATATGCAAAAATTCATAGACAGTTTGGGAGAGGGCTAACAATTCTAGGACAGGATGGTAAATATCGTGACCTTTTCAAAATGGTAAAACATTTTGCTCTGGGTCAGCAAGCAGATTTCACCAAATTGATCGCCTTGCTTTCCCCTGTGCTATTTGGTATCAGCCGGCGGCCAAAAGGATCACTGAGATCCAAAAAAGAATGGCCCACCGAGGTAAACCTTGTACGCCAGGTGGACAGGAATCATCGTTACGTGAAACCACTTGTACAGGTAGAGAAAACATCATCTTCCTCCCACTACACCCATTAAGAACTGTTTGCATTGAATACTAATTTTTGGTGAATCTGCCACTGGACCATTCGATAGGGGAGAAGCTCCGCTATTTATGCTGAAAACGTTTCACTGTCTGAGTCGTACGAGAAGAAGAAAGCTGGGGATATTTTATGGCGCCACCAAATTTACGCGACACTCCCTCCGTTGATGCTCCTTTGCTAACAAGATATGACTGTGTTAAGGCAAAAGCGTGGCATGTGCTTTTTAAGATGTAGCACAAGATTTTCTGGGGAACAGGAAAAGCCGAGAACCACTAATGCATTGTACAGGAACTGGCTAGATCAGTTTCAATTCTCTCAAGGGATGTGAAATGAAAGTGATAGAAGTTTGACAAAACAATTTACATTCTCAGCCTAAGCAATTTCCGGATAGCCCTAAGGCGATGTTTTAGTGGATGACCAGGGTGTTAAACGCTTCCATCAATTCTTAGAGTTAGATGATTAGGACGTTACCTCAGGCAAGTGGGAAATATCAATATGAATGGCCGCTATTGTTGGAGCTTGATGAGTGATATTCCAGACGCTATGCACAGTAGATCTTCTACGAAGAGAAAGTTACTGCCCCATCGTAGGTATGTTTTACATTAACTAAACCCATTCTTCTATTACATTTATTGTTGTCCCATATTACTCTTATTCATAGTTGTATTAATATTGTTTAACATAATAATCTATCAAAGACATGTATAATATCATTGCGATTTGTTTATCTCTCCTTCATATATCCAATATATATATATATATATATTATATATTATATATATGAGTTATATATACTATTATAATATATATATAATATATAATATATATATATATATATATATATATTAATATATAATATATATATATATATTATACGTATTATATATATATATTATATATTATATATATAATATATATATATATAATATATATATTATATTATATATATATATATTATATATATATATATATAATAATAGTATATTTAATAATAATAATAATAATATGATAGTATTATTATTATATATTTAAATATTTATCTATATATAATTATATATTAAAGTATATATAAATATATATATATATATATATATATATAATATAATATATATATATATGATATTAATTAATTATATTGAGTATATATATATACTTATAATATAATATATTCTCTCAATAATTGTGATAGACCCTCTTGATAAAGGTAAAAATCAACAAATTTTACAAATCTGTGTACACACAAATATCGTCACAATGCGATGTGATTACAAAAACCGATTTACATTTTTGGAATCACGCACATCAATATCAATTGCGAATACCTCCGTCCAAGAAAGTTTCATGTTTACCAGTGTTATATACAAAGTAATAAAACAAAAAGTAAATATACTATTTTCTTACCTATAGCAAACCATGTCACATTAAAGAAATAATTAAATGAAAATTGAAAAGCTTCGTAGTTAAAGATATTAAACTAAACTTCATTTGATTAAGCTCTAAGGTTAAAATGACAGAGCATTAGCAGTTCTCCATCTTCAATATTTCATCTTTCTTGTGGCTTCAATTTCAGATTTCCTCCTGTTCTAATATTCTTTCACCTTCGACTGATGACCGGTGGACTGAAAGGTATTTTATTGCAGTTTTCAAATTATCATAAAATATTTCCAAGTGTTTTTCGCACTAATTGGAAGGGAATATCATTTTCTTCACTGGTCAAAGTAGGCAAACTTATATATTTGTGTTTATTTTTTTCTTGATGTAATTTCCGTATGTAGCCTTTACTTTTATGTACAATAAGTCACACCGTACAGAAAGAATGGCACTTTCCTTTTTTTCACTGCTCACTCTTTTCTGTATGGCGATTTTGATGCCACAATTTCTTTATTAAACAATCCATTTAAAGAAGTGAAACATTGGAGCCTTCAGCTTCGCTTTTCCACTACGATAATCAATCGTCAGCTAGAAGAGTCTAGGACTAAATTTGTCAAATGCATTTCTTTCCTATGCCTCAACGACCATATTTTTTACTGATTCATCTGATTTCTGTTGAAATATTAGCTTGAATCGCAGATCTAAAAAAGTAGCTACACACAAAAGAATTTTCACATAGAAACTTAGAAATCCTTTTTTCTACTGATTCTTAAGCTTCTTCAACGAGTGAAGGTTTAGCAGGTTTATATTATTAATTATTCCACTTAAAGGCTTTGCTTTTAATAATGCCTTATTTTAAAAAATAGATTTATTGCTAAAATGGAAGGGATCACTTGGGCGACTGTTTAACTTCATTAATATGCTTTTCAGATGATGTTGTCAAATGGGCTCAAGTAAATGGAATAATTTTGCCACTGAAAAATCAGTCAACTATTTTCTGATTGCATTCAGCATCGTATTATGTGATAAGGAACATTTTGTTCAACACAATCTTTAAGCTATATCATAGTTCTTCGCATCGTGTAGAAAACGTCTGAATTAATTTAATGCTGTTTCGACATTCAGCTGCATCTGTAAAGTTTTAAGCTTTTCAGCTGCCGTTGCTGAATGGTGTTAAAATGAGAGATAATGCCTTCTGCAAGTAAATAAATTGTATCTTCAATCAGATTCTGACCATAATTATTGGAAATCGTGAATGCATAGTTCAACGTTGTGAATAAAACATGAAAATTGATAGCAAGCCCACTCTCCTTATACCAGCTACCATGTTTGGTCATTATCCCGTATCACTAAATGAATTCTATTTAGATATATTGAAGAAATATTGATAAAGTTTGATTATAGGATCTAACAAATGACAAAGATTTTCGCCATATTCGCTACAAAATTTGCTATATATTTTATTTTTTTGGAAAAATAGTTTTTCTCAAAAATTTCAATTTTAAATGAAATAACTTTCCCTTATGTTGACGTAATTTATTGTTTTATAAAGCTCATGATTCGCTGCCCTGAATAATTCCGGCAAAAAAGCCGAATAACCGAAATTCGTATTGTTGGCCGAATAGGCCGAATAACGAATACTTACCGAATATTCGGTGCACATCCCTAATAATACTATACACTTATATTTATATCTTATATCTATATTAATATAACCTATATATCTTTTTTTGTTAATAGATATAATATATATACCTATAATATAAAATTTTAGAATCAATATACATCATAATGTATTAAAAAAAGATATATTTATAGCGATGATATATATATATATATATATATATATATATATATATATATATATATATATATATATTATATATATATATATATTATATATATATATTATATATATTTATATATATATATATTATTATTGGATAAATTTAATTATACCATATAATGTTTTATTATAAATATATATTATATATATTAAGTATATTATTTATAAAGATTTATTATATTCTTTGCAATATTATATTAAATTTTTTTAGTTAAAAAAATTTTTTTTTTTTTTTTTTATTAAATTATTAGTTGATTTATATTATTACTTAAAAATATGTGGTCTTGCAAATTTTGTTAAATTTTTTAAGAAATTTTTAAGTTCACTTTGTCAATACATCGAAAAGTTGATAATCTTTAAAAAAAATTGATTAATAAAAAAAATTAGTTATATTAATTTATTGATATTCTGAAACATATTTCGACAGTGTTTCTTCATCCCTACATAAATGAAGTGAAGCCAAAAAGTTACAGTATCATTTTTATAGCATTATTTTTTATATTTTTATTGAAAATTAAACTTAAAATGTACGAAAATCAGTAGAAAAAAACTTTAAATAATTTTTATAACCATTTTTGTAAATTAAATATTTATAGTTTTAATACAGTATTTACATGAATCCAAGTCAGTCCTACTCTACAATGACCAAATTTTCTTGTCCAATCATTTGAATGCATGTCAGATGGACATTTTTCTACAGGGGTTCTCCACTCTTGGTACTCCCCAACCCATGAGTGCTGGTGAATTTACTATTTCATATTAATAGTTTATGAATATTGATATATCCCTATCCAATATAGCTACAGTATATCCAAAATGTACTATAATTGGCCTTGGTATGGTATGGTGTTTTGCCCTTCATTAGGCTGTATTTAATCCATTTTATTATATTTTCTCTTTGTTGGTTTAATAGAGGATGAATAAGCATTCCACTTTAACTAAGAAATTACCCAGATGAGGATGCATTTGTAATCATGATTGTGACAACAATTGATTTAGATTGTAATAGATCTGGTTATAAGAATATTAGAATGACTAAAAGAAAATGAAAAGTGTATAGTTTTAGGTGTATTGCCTATATTAGATATTAGTTGCGATAGGAGTTACAGAGATGTTAAAAAGTTAATTATTTTTGCTCTTCAGAAAATCTAAATTTCTTGAACTTTGAACAGCTATGTAGGACAAGCTCATGAAGAAGGAAAGTTTTATTTTCAAGGAATAGGGTCTATATGAGTCAAGAACTTTACAAAGTTTAAAATTAGATAAGGATAAGAATGAGACACAATAAATAGCTCCACATTCTGGATTAAATTTTTTTTTTTTTTTACAAAAGGTAAAAGTTCTGTGTGTTAAGCATATAGCTGCATAATAAAGATAATAATATACTTCTATCTATTTTCCCTCAGTCATTTGTAAAATTTTCTTTATTTATTTTTTTTAATCTTTTTTTCTTCCTACAGCTTTTGAATTTATTTAGCATATAAATACAGTAAATAAAATATGTTAAAAGAGGTATGCAATATATAAGTAGAGTTTAGTACTTAGTAAAGTTTTATTTGTGCTCTAATTGTGGCCATTTCACATGACTGATTATTATTATTATTGTGTGTATTATTATTATTATATATATATATATATATATATATATATATATATATATATATATATATATATATATATATATATATATATATATACCGTTATATATATATATATATATATATATATATATATATATATATATATATATATATATATATATATATATATATAATATATATATATATATATATATATATATATATATATATATATACCGTTAACACTATATATATATATTCTTCATCTACTTTCTCCCCAAGACTGGTGGTGGGTGCATAACAAGCATCGGAAGAAAAGCAGTAGAAGAATATGACAAAAATCGAAAGAAAGCCCAGCCTTGCCGCCTCTGTACCATTAATTAGTAAGGACTCGTCGCGGTCAGAAAATCCACCCTATAGCTTCATGGAACCGCGACGGACTCACTATAGTAAATCGTCAGTGTAAGTGTTCATCCTTGGCCCAGGTGGGCCACAACTATACCCCTCACAAAACCCCCGCCATTCTCTTTTATTATGCACGCCTCTGCCAAACTCACATTTCTGTCCTTCAGACATTCGTTTACTGACAATCCACCTCTTTGGTCTCCCAGCCGGTTGGTTTCAACACACTCGGCACTATACATCCGAAAACCAACTATCAATCATCCTTTCCACATGACCAAAACCATCTCAACATATTTTCATTTATTCTCTCATTTCCCATTTCTTCACACCACATAACTCTCTAATACGTTCATTCCTCATTTTATCAATTCTTCTCACACTTAACACGCCCCTAAGATTGTTCATCTGAACACATTGAACTTTAGAGCTACACATCTTATTCCAGACCATAGTCTCACTACTATACAATAATACAGGTAACAACATACCGTCATGTAAGACCCTAGCACTCTAGACTTAGTCCCTATACATTCACCAACAATTTTATTGCACCAGCACCTTCCTGGCATCAACATATACCTATATATTTAAACTCAGACACTTGTTCAGCTGCTCACCATCTAACATAACTTCACACAACCATAACCTTACTCTTATCTACGTTTACTTTCAGACTATACACACACCCTGCCCCAAATCTACCAATCTCTAAACTCTTCAGTTCTCACTCAAAACCAAATCATGCATATAATAGGTTGGGCACCCTCACTCATCTCCATTCTCCCATCATTCTAACACCATTTCCTATCACGCCCACCTTCATTCTTTCATAACTTAATCCATATACAAATTGAATAACCAGGAGACATAACACAGCCCTGCCCTCACTCTGCTATTAATACTAAACCAATCATTTTGACAATTTATTCTTACACATGCCTCACTATCGTCATACATTCTTTGATTCCATTCAAGCCTACAACAACACTACATATCACTAACACCTGCCATAGACTTCCCTATTAACATTATCATACCCTGTTGCAAATCCATAAAACCTAAATACAATTTATTCTTCTTCTCCCCTCATTTCTCTATCATTTGCTTCAATGTAAATATTTGATAAACAGATCCTCTACCACTCCTAAACACACCTTGTTCTTCAACAATCAGTCCTTCAGCCACTCTGCACGCACTCTTTGACCAAAATACCAGCATATATCTTCCTACAACACTCAATAAACTTATTCCCCTATATTTTCTACAGTTCTCTTTATCTCCCTTACCCTTATATAAGGGTACTATTGTGCTCTCCTCCAATCCCTCGGAACTATTCCTCCATAAACGCTTTATTACACAACTTCAAGATCAATCAATCACCATCTTGCCTCCGTTCTTGATCCTTTCACTTTTTCACCAGTAATTTCATCTACCTGCAGATTTACCATTCTTCAACTTTCTCCTCTACCCATTACCTCCTCCCTTGCTAATAACCTCATCCCCCAAAATACCTATTCCTTCTTACCATCAAACCCACATTCACTATCCTCATCATTACTGTTAATATTGTGGAGATTTTCGATGTTCTTTCCACATTTTGCCTATATGTACATATATATATATATATATATATATATATATATATATATATATATATATATATATATATATATATATATATATATATATATATATATATATATTAGTGATGGGACGATTAATCGTCATCGTCATCGTCATCAGCAAAAATCGGCATATTTTTTTTCAATCGTCATCGTCATCGGCAAATTTCGCCGATTATTTTGCCGATTAATTGAACAAATATTAAAAATTTTGAATAATATTAAAACTCAATAATAATAATAATAATAATAATAATAATAATAATAATAATAATAATAATAATAATAATAATAATTATATATATATATATATATATATATATATATATATATATATATATATATATATATATATATATATATATATATATATATATATATATATATATATATATATATATATATATATATATATATATATACCCATTTTGCTTATGGTATTTATGACATTCCAGTGCCTAATGGTTCGCCTTTCTGTTATGCGTTCATATCCACACTCATCCTCCAGACAACATATCATATACACATACTTATATCCACACCCCTCTTCTAGACAACATCTTACAGACATCCCTATCCCTTATATCCATACGTGTAGGGAGAAAAAATTGCCCACCTTGTATGTCCTGTGTGTCGTAGAAGAGCGACAAGGGGAAGGTGGTAGTTAGGTTGGCTGCCTACTACAACTTATCAGGAATGCTAATGCATGCCTAGGAGAATGTCGTGATCGCAGTAAGCGCCCTTCTATCCTTCGGCGAAAATGTATGAATCGTATCT
>JABUQX010085309.1:37500-47500 GCA_015478945.1 Trachelipus rathkii
AGGGAGGAGTTGGACAAAGAAGTGGACAGCGACACTTCCAAGTTCACAGATGCCATCATGCAGGAAGAAGAGAAGATTCCCCTGTTTGCCTTGCGCTTAATAGGTTTGGCACAGCGAGCGTTCCCCGGAAATGATGTGAAAAACATGCCCCTCGTTCGAGAAAGATTCCTCAAATGTTTGCCAGCAGCTGTGCGAAATCGAGTTGAGGACACTTTGATGGCTTTCGAGGTCACACGGGGATCACTGATTCCGTGGGAACAGTTTGTGGTGGTCGCGGACAAAATCTATGAAAAACATAGCAGAAGGGAGACGTCGCCGATTGAGACGATAGACCTGACGAAGTCTCTCCAAATGTCCACACTGTCAAACAGAAATCAGTTGGCACCACAAATACACGGGATGCATGAGGGATTGTGTTGCTGTCAAAGAATGCAACTTCAGCTACAGCCCCATGATAGTTGTTCTCCGACAATTAACAAAAGTGCAGCCATAGCTAGCAGAGAACAGGCCCCCATTACAAATGATATTCCGCGCAACGCCGCTCATCCTCGAGGGATCCCATCTCAGACCTTTAGAAGTGGTCAAGGTAATGAACCCAGATATCAATCGAGAAATGGGAATGGTCCCTCTCCCCAAACCCAAACATGCAGCCATTGCAAAAAGAGGGGTCATACTATGGGTGACTGTTGGTCTAGACCCTTGTGTCGATATTGTGGAAAGAGAGGTCACGTCTATGAGGATTGTTATTTGCGGCAAAACCGGTGCTTGCGTTGTAAGGAGGTGGGGCATCTGGTGCCCAATTGTCCAAAGCAACCAAGTCAACCTCCAAAACCCCGAATGGATTGTCCGTTTTGTAACGGAGACCATTGGGGCAAAGATTGCACACAGCGGCCGGAAAACTTATAGGCTCTGACATGGAAGACCTCATGTTGGAGAATAAGAGAATAGAAACAGTAGAAACAGTAACCTCAGCCGAGGATGATCCTGGAGGGTCTCAGGAGAGTCCTCAGGCTATTGCCCAGAATGAAGAGCTAATTCCACCAATAAAAACCGATCTTATTGAACAGCGACAGGAGGAGAGCGAACTGCCCGAAGCGGCTCTCCCAATAGGCTCAGTGACCCTGAATGAGAATCCAAAAGAGAAGGTGGACACAAAGGTTGAAGTTGAAGATGACTTTTCTCCAGAAGAAGTCATTACATACAATGTGGTAAAGGCATCAGCGGAAACACTCATATTGCAGGTGACCATCATGGATCAGCCGCCAATGGAACCCATAACCGCATTTGTGGATACAGGGGCTGAAGTTAGCCTTATATCAGCCAGTTGTTTTCATTTGTTGAACAAGAAGAACTGTCCCCTATTACCCACCGCTTATCGGGGCGTGACTGGTATAGGAAATGTGAGGTTCCCAGTACTGGGAGAAGTGATCATCGCTTTACAATTATCAACCCAGTACATCCTGAAGCCAAGTCGCTTTGTCATAATCCCGGATCAGGTCACGGAGTATGACCTGGTTTTGGGGTATGATCTTCTGAAACAGGAACGATTGCTGCCTGACCTGTACAACCGGGAGTTGGTGATAAGACGCGGGAATCATGTGCAGACGGTAGCAGTGGACGTGAGAAAGGGAAGGTTAGATGAAGAGCAGGCATGCTCACTAGTGGAGACAGTAACCATAGAACCTAAGCGATGTGCCATCATCGAAATCCAACATGATGGAAGAATTTCCCCAGGAAAAATGGTGCTGGTAGAAGGTGATCCTGAATTGCATAAAGGCATTAAAGTAGAACCAGCCTTGGTCAATTTTGTTGAAAACAAAGCACTAGTAATCGCCCAAAACAATAGCGAATTCCCACGAAAATTGAGAAAAGGAATAAAAATAGCCAGAGCAGAATTAGTAACCCTGGAGGATCCAGCGGTTCACATCGTTGAATTGGCTGAGAAAAGCCCAAATGAGTTCAGCGAATGGACACCCGAAACCTTAAGCCAAGCTTTCCGACTAGACGAAGCGGACCTCACTGCAGCCCAACAGGTACAAGTAATCCAACTCTTGGACCGATATCATCCTGCCTTAAGTCTAGGAGATTCAGACGTGGGATGCACTAACGTGATTAAACACAAAATAGAAACCCTGACCGAAGACCCTGTTCAGGTACCCGTCAGGCGTTTACAAGGCCCTATACTTCAGGAGATAGAGGCAAATTGTCACAAATTAGAGGAAGAAGGAATCATCCAGCGAAGTAAATCCCCATATTCAGCCCCGGTGGTCCCTATTCGTAAGAAGGACGGATCGATTCGATTGTGTATCGATTATCGGGAGCTTAACAAAATCACCAAGGGAGATAGTTTCCCCATTCCAAATTTAATTGATATGCTTTTCAGTCTTCAAGGGATGAAATATTTCACCACCATCGATTTAATTAAAGGCTATTATCAGGTGGAAATGGAGGAAACCAGCATAGAAAAGACGGCCTTTACTACTCCATTGTCCCATTGGGAGTTCTTGCGCATGCCGTTTGGCGTAAAGAACGGGCCTGCCACTTTCCAGCGTGGGATGCGGTATGCTTTGGCTCATATCCCCTGGAATGAATGTATGATTTACCTGGATGATGTTCTCATTATTAGTAAAACTTTTGAAGAACATTTAGCAACCCTTGAGAAGGTGTTGGCTGCCTTCCAAGATACAGGTTTTAAGATTAAGCCCGCAAAGTCATTTCTTTTGAGGAAAGAGGTACAATACCTAGGCCACAAAGTCTCAGAACAGGGCATGGTTCCCCTGGAATCCAACTTACAGGGTATCATGCAGTTTCCGGCTCCCACTACCATTCGAAAGTTGCGGCAGTTTTTGGGCATGATCAACTTTTATCGTCGTCACATTGCCCACTGCTCAGAAATTGCAAAACCCCTTTTCGAACTATTGAGTGCTAAAACCTTGAAATGGACAGAATCATGTCAACAGGCTTTCGAAGCTCTAAAACAAGAATTAACATCACCACAGGTCCTATCGTATCCTGAACGGAAGGGGCATCCCCTCTCTTGTTGTATGTCGATGCCTCAGATATCGGGGCCGGAGCGTGTCTTGCTCAGACTCAATCTGGAGAGGAACGTCCGATAGCCTTCATCTCGACCACATTTAATAAAGCCGAACAACGATACAGCACCACAGAGAGGGAGGTAGCCGCCATACGTTGGGCTGTGCGAGCCCTAAAGCCTTTCTTGTATGGAATTAAAGTGGTCATCTTCACCGACCACAAGCCCTTACTTTTCCTTCATAATATGCCATTGGTGAATGCCAGAGTAGCCCGCACTCTGGAAGAGATAAATGATATTGACTATGAGCTGCGTTACATTCCCGGCAAAGACAACATCATTGCCGATGCATTGTCTCGATCACCAATGGGTGAGGTTTCAGTAGCCTCGGAGCTAGTATCAACAAATATAGTTCCTGGAGGGTTTTCAGAATTGAAGATGCCTGGAGGAGGGGACTCACTTTTTCAAGCTTTCTCAGGTTGGATGTATGGCACCCCTGAACAGCATCTTAGATTAAGACAAGAGGTTGTCCAAGAACTCAGTGACAATCGAAGCAAGTACCGATTACCTGTGGGGAAGAATGCTAAACACATTACTCGGGCATTGATGCGACTACCCGGCCAATTCCCTCTCACACAATCAATCCTGGCATTTGCAAACTTGTATAAGTGTCAGATCTTTCTTTATTATGGGGATTCAAAACCCTTGAAGTTTGGTGAGGAAACAGCCAAGAAAATTTGTCATCTTTTGTGTAGAGGAGGTATTCATTATGATCTCTTGTTCCCTTTACCTACTGAGGTGGAGGAAGTTATATTTGAGGTTGCCGTAGTGTCTTCTGAAGACTTCAATGAGAGGATCTTGCTGGATGAATCAGTGGATGAAGTGGACGATCCTACAGAGGTCTCTGGTTCCCCAGCTTGTGAAAATTTACCCAATAACCAACCCACTGGTGGGGAGGTTGGACACTATCCGAAAATCCATCACATAGTTTTGGACTCTGACGACATTCTGGATCCATTAGAAATAGCTAACGATGATCTTGCGACTATCCAAGATTCCGACCCAATATTACGTCGATTGAAGAAGGCTATAGTTAGTAATTTGCCTTATAGCGGACCCCTCAAACCTTTTGCAAGAGTTCAGAAGTATATATATTTAAGAAATAATCGCCTGTACCGTGAGTTTTCCACGGGAGAGTTCGCTTTGATTGTCCCACCAAAATATTTGACCAGGGTAGCTATAAAGGCCCACTGGATGTTTGCACACCTGGGGAAGTATAAATTATATTCCTTGCTTATACAAACAATTTGGCATCCAAAGATAAATATCATTTGTACCGACATTACAACCACCTGTTATAAATGCCAAGCTTTTAAGATATCGAACATCTTGTATGTACCACCTACGTTAAAAATAGTCACTTCGCGGCCGTTTGAACTGGTAGCGATGGATCTAATCCAGTTCCCTTGCTCAACCCAAGGGAATAACTATGCCTTGGTGATGGTAGACCACTTCACTAAATGGGTGGCCGCCATTCCCTTGAAGACCAAACACAGCATAAATGTGGCCAATGCTTTTCAGCATAGAATATTGTCATTCCTTCCAAAGATCCCAGAGAGACTTCTGACGGATAATGGAAGGGAATTCATTGGTCCTGAATTTGAGGAGCTGCTCAAACAACAGCAAATTAAACACGTGTTGACTACTCCCTATACTCCATCATCAAATGGAGCTGTGGAACGAGTCAACCGTACCCTCAGCCAATATCTGAGGATGTCCATTAAGAGACCAAATAAGTGGGATGAAGAATTATCTCAGGTAGTGCTGGTTTACAACCACACTACCCATTCAGAAACCCAGAGAACCCCCTGCGAAAACATCTTGAAAACCGCGCATGAAGTACAAACAGGTCTTCCTTTACCTACCCTTGACGAGTGCTGGAAAGACAGCCACAATAAGTTTATTCCATATGAGGAACATCAGATGGTGGGTTTAAAGGTCCATCTTCCCGGAAACCTGACCAAGAACAAATTTCATCCTAGATATAGCGGGCCTTATGAGGTAATTAAAGTAAATGAAAACAAGGTTACCTACATTCTACTATCTCCAGAAGATGGTAGACAATATAAAGCCCATCATCGGCAATTACGACCATGGAAGATGCCCCCTGATTATCTGCTCCAGGAACCAGTGTTCCAGCAGTATGCAATGAATAATAATCGAGAGGAGCAAGAGGAGATTGACCAGACAGAAGTAGTTCCCATAATAGAGGAGGTGTTACCAGAAGAGGAGGACGATTCAGACGATGATGATGATGATGAATCCCTATTTGAGGGATTTTGCCTAGATGAAAATGTTGTAAAGATGATACAAGAAAAAGTTGATGAGATCAGAGAAGAACAAAAGAAGCTTACCTCTATGATGAAACCAGTTCCTAATTGTACCTTGAGAGACATTAGACATTAAGACATTAAGAATATAAAGTAAGAAGCCACTTGGGCCTATCGAGACTGTCCCAGTCAACCCACTACCCAAACTTGCTCACAAGTCCACAAAGCACCCTAGGGCTTGTCAATTTGTTGTAACTACAAATTCACCAATTTGGCTTAGTCAAAACTAATGATATATACATGCCATCTAACATTAATAACTACTATAACTAAACCGCCACTTTGGCTTCGTCTAATATATTATGTGATACTAACCCATCCACTTAAACGAATCTAACCCTTTCTTAAATGTTAATCGAGTTGCACTCAACAACCTCCTCTGCAGACTATTCCAAAATTTAACAACCCTACTACTGAATGCATGCTTTCTTATATCAAGATGGCATGCTTTCTTCTTAATTTTCTTATTATGCCCCTGGTCACCTGTCCATGCTCTACTATGAAAAATTTATTGGTCTCTGTATTATCAATAGATGTAAATATTTTGTAGACTTGTATCATGTCTCCTCTGAGAAATCGCCTTTCTACAGAAAACATTCCTAACTCGTGCATTCAGCCTCTCCTCATAGCTCTAACCCTCAACCAGAAATCATCCTTGTTGCTCTATGTTGCACTCTCTCTGGCATATCTAAGTCTTTCTTTAAATAAGGGGCCCAAACTTGTGCACAATACTCTATTACTGGCCTAACATAGCTATTATACAGTTTACTTATTACTTCCTTGCTCTTGTAAAGCAACGTGGAGGTCTATTATTCTTTTCTTATTAACCTACAGCATCCAAACACTTTAGTTAGCTACTTTCAAATTACTGCTCATAATCACACCTAAATCTTTTTTCTTGGTCCAAGCTAATCCCCATTCATATTGTAGTTAAAACTTTTATTTGAAGAACCTAGATGGCAATTTTTACTATAAAAATTCATTTGCCACTTATCTGCCCGCCCAGAAGTTTGTCAAGATCATTTTGAATCTTTGTCATCCTTCACTATTCCTAACTGGTGGCCACTTTAGTATCATCTGCAAACTTAGAAACCTTGCATTTTAAGTCCCTGGTCTAAATCATTTTTATATTTTTATATATATGAGGAACAATAGCGGCCCTAGCACTGAACACTGTGGGACACCACTCTTTATTATTTCCCATGATGATCTATTGGCATTTAGTAGTACACACTGTTTTCTATTTACGCAACCACTCTTTAATCCAATCATGTACCACCCACCTATACCACTTTGCAATAACTTTTTCATCAGCCTTATGTAGGGAACCTTATCAATACTTAAGTCTAAATATACAATATCAACTTCTGGATCTCCTCGGTCAATGCGGTCAGTATTAATTCTAAATTCTATAAGGTTTGTCTGACATGACCTACCCTTTCTGAAACTGTGCTGGGAGTCATACAATACCTTGTTATCTTCTAAATGTTTCTCTATATGAACTTTCATTAACTTTTCCCTTCACAACCAGAGATGTTAAGCTAACCGGCCTATAATTTCCCAAATCTTCATTACTACCTTTTTTATAAATAAGCACAACATATGCTGTTTTCCAGTCATCCGGTACCTCACCTAAGGATATAGATCGCTTAAAATCAAATACAGTGCCTTTGCAATGCTGGTACTACCCTCTTTCAGAATTCTACCATATATACCATCAGGGCCTGCAGCTACTTGGGTCAATATGATCTAATAAACGTTTATATCTTTTACATCAAATTCAAATTCTGTAAGTATTTTTTTTTTTTTTTATAAAGTTCACACCTCTGGGCATGGCCCTATTCAAGGAGAACTTTCTGGGTAATTTCTGCCTGGGATCCGAACTGGGATTCAAGCCCCGACCTTGCCATGCGACTCCGTCGCTCTACAGTTTTATTTGTTACATGCATACAAGAACTATTAGTCTCCAAACTATTATCTAATCTTTCCTCAGTAAACACTGAAGCAAAATAAGCATTGAAAATGTTGACCAATTCCTTATCTGAACTCACTAAATTTTCATCAATTTTAATTGGACCAATCGTCCTATTCTTACTTTTAAATTTATAAAAGCTAAAAAACTTCTTCAGATTCCTTGCTAAATTAATTTCTGCCTCTCTCTTTGCTTTTCTTATTGATGGTTAAGTTCATTTCTATTTTCCTATAATTTTATAAATCATCTTCCCTATTACTACCTTTGAATATTTTAAAACATCTACGCTTTTCATTAATTTTCTCTCTTATCTCTCTATTCCACCAAACAGGTTTTCTCTTCGCCACCCTAATGGGTTTATCTTTACCCTAATGAAAATAATAATAATAATAATAATAATAATAATAATAATAATAATAATAATAATAATAATAATAATAATAATAATAATAATAATAATAATAATAATAGTTAATCAATGAAAATGAAAAGTATTTATTAATGGAAATGAGGAGACATGTTTATGGTTTGTAATGATTTCTTAGGTCAAGTGGCTGTTCATCATATATATAAAATATTTAGAACATGGACTTGAATGTAAGGTTTCCAAGTTTGCAGATGATAACAAATTGGCTACCTCAGTATGGAATAATGATGGATGTATAAAGATTTTAAAAGATAAGGAGGGAGCTGTAATCGTTGATGGGATGCATAGGTTCATTCCTTCTACAACTAAATCTTTCTCTCCTTATAATCCATGGTTTGATTGTGCTTGTTCTCTGGCCATTCAGGCTAGAGACAGTGCGCATTGGGGGTAGTAAAATTCTCGTTCTCCTATCACTCTGGCTAATTTTTATTCAGCTAGAAATCGCTGCAGGGCTACTCTTCGATACAAGCGGGAATACTCATCAAACGAAAGTGCACTAATCTCCTTGGTTCTCCTACTGACAAATCTTTCTGGCCTCTTGCCGAAAACATCTCTAGCAAATGCTGTAAATCTACTTTCCCCTTCTTATTTGATCTGATGATTCTGTTGCTAATTCTCCAACTGAAAAGGCCAATCTCTTTGGCCTACTATTTTCCTCTAACTCAACCCTGGACGATTCTGGCATTCCTCTTCCTACTCCCCTCCTCCTCCTCCTCTCAGGTGTCCTATGCCTTTGCCTGTGATTACATTTGATCAGAGCGCATGGGCCCTGAAATCTATAGACATAGGAAAGTAGGTGGCCCGGATTGCATTCCTCAGAGTTTTGAGGAAGTGTGCTTCTGTGCTATCCCCACCCCTCGTTCAACTATACTCTCTATGTCTCAATTCTAGTACTTTCCCTCAGTGTTGGAAGCTTGCACATGTCCAACCTATTCTGAAAAAAGGACGCCGCTCTGATCCTACTAACTATCGCCCTATAGCTCTCACTTGTATTCTATCTAGATCTTTGAAACCCTTCTCAACTTTTTCACTCTTAGATCATCTGGAAGCTCATTCCGATTGCCAGTACGGCTTTAGCGCCTGGTCTACTGGCGTATACTTTCCTATCTAACCGATTTATTGTTTTTCGCTCTTAGGAACTACGGGGAGACTTGCGTGGTGGGCTTGACATATACAAAGCATTTGACCGAGAATGGACTCGTCACTGCTCTCCAAGCTTCCCTCCTTTGGGTTTCCTCCTCCTTTTTGCTTACTATGTCTAACTTTCTTTCAAATCACTCAATGTGGCTGTTGTTGATGGGGCAGCTTTTTCTTTTCTGTCAATAGTGGTGTCCCTCAGGGTTCTGTCTTATCTCTACTTATTCCTGGTTTTCATTAATGATTTTTCTCACCTGCACCTCTAACTCTATCCCACTCACTTATGCTGATGGCCTTCGATGCTTGTTCTTCAACTCTATCTTAATTCTAGCTCCCACTCTGCTTTGTCTTCTAAATTGCCTCGTCTTAAAATAACGATTCTATTCTGGCTGATCTGGATAGAATTTCGGATAAGTCATTTCAACCTTGTGAAATTTAATTCTTTAAAAACCTTTCACAAATCTCCTTCTCCAAAAAGTACCTTCTAACTTTCCTAACTGCTGACGGTTCTCTTGTCTCCTGTTGACAATAATAACTGTCAACGAAATTCTTAACAAACAAAAAAAATGTCTTGGCTCACATCACAACAGTTGCTAGGACAGCCTCCAAAAACTGGAAGTCCTGTTTAGACTGCAAGACTTATTTTCCTCTTCTCAGTTGCTCCCGCTATACAAGGGTCTCATTCGCCTATGTTGTGGAGTACTGCTCTCATATCTGGGAGGGTGCTTTGGTTCACCGACTTTTGGACAGGGTGAGTTAAAGGCCAAAGTGTATAGAAAAGCCTGGCACTTTCCAGTTCACTTGACCCTCTATCTTTGCAGAGCGAAGTTGGTGAAAGCTATCTATCATAAGAAATTTTAGCAGTGACGGTGCTCTGAGAACTTATCACTCCACATACCACCTTCTGGCCTCGTAGCACAGGGTGCTGTATCTGCGCGCAGTTTTGTGTTGACATTGGTAACTCGAGGCTAGTTTGCTGTGGTGCTTCCTTCTTCCCCACCACCTGTTCAGTGTAATTCTTTTCCATCTTCTGTATTTCCTAC
>JABUQX010085311.1:0-22500 GCA_015478945.1 Trachelipus rathkii
ATGCTGAGTTGGATATACTTCATGATATCCTTACTATGTTGAAGAGGGTTATACTCTGTGGAGAATAAACCCTTGACTTGGCATGAACAAAAAGACGAAGCAGATCGAATACTGCATTATACATGTACCCAATCCGAGATGCTCAATCATCCAGGTATGGTGTATATAAAATATTAATGGATCATATCATATGTAGGTAATACTAAAGCTCCTTTTATTAAGAGTAGTATTTTTTCCCAAAGAGAGTAAAGTATAACATTCCCTAATTTTCATTATCTACCTCTGAATAGATCAATTTGATTCTGTACGCGTGCATATAAAGATGTAGAAGGAAAAATCCCTTCCCCTTTACATACGGCTCATTGTTATGGCAAAGTTCCATATTAGAAAGAAGCAGAATGCAGTTAATTACAGGATAATGGAAATTATATATAAGAGGCTGAGTAGATATATTTTTTCATTCCTTAACATACTCTCTCCTACAGTGTAAGATAGTATAAGAAAGAATACTCCTGTTAATTAATGGGACGAAGAAAGGGTATTCAAGGGAACAAAAATGCAGAGGGGTATGGCCTTGGTGGATTTTTTGCCAAGCTATAGGGAGAGTGCAAGGCCTACTCAGGGAAAGGCGGGAATATATAGGTAAAAAACTATAAGAACAGGGATGCACACTATACAAGAATATTGCTGCAGGGAATAATCCTCGTACAGCATTAAAAAGACGTTTTGCCGATGTTTCAGATGAGATTTTCTGGATGATGTTAAGCGTAAAATAAGACGAAAAATGTCAGGACAAGGTCGAGGGAATAAGAAGATTGTCATAAAGAAAAAGACTAAGCGAAAAAAACCTTAAGAAATAAATGTATTGATGTATTTGCAATTTAATTACTAACTGATAACTTTATACGATGTGTGTATATAAGTAATGTTTTTCATGAAAATGTTCATTATATCAGAACTCGCACATACAAGATGCCTTTCCTTCATCCTTCTAGTCCTGATGTTGTTAATATAGTGAAAATTGATCTCTTTCTCCATGAACCCTACCAATTAGCGTTAGCGAGTCCCAACTTATCATATTTAATGCTCTGCATTCAAATACATACAGATGTTCCTCTAGAGTTCAATATTCCAGGAACTTCTGATCAATATCTTTAGATCCCTCTAATGTGTTTTTATATGTTAAAACGAAATTTGACAAAACCTGACGTACAGATTTCCTGACGGGTGAACCATATAGTATTATTCAGAATCAATTTCCTGTATACATGTTTCACCAGGTTGAAGTCATTCTTAAACGGAACTTCACTTAGGTGCATTCAGCGGCTTAATTAAATCCTTATAGAAGCTATATGAAATCATTTGTTAAATTAATTCAGACGAATGCTTAAACAATCTCATCTCAATCATGTGTTGTTTTACAGTTTCATAAATGCCAGGCGCAACATACTAGATAAAGCAGCTAAAGTCTTAATTAATAATACTTATGAATTTTACGGTCGATTAAATGGCGATATCTTCTCTCAAGAAAAACTCATTCTACCATCTGTAGATACTAGAATCATTTTATCCACGGTCAAATCCTAAATTTGCTCTTAAATTAAAAAGTAAACCTACTGCTACAGCTTGTATGTCAGAACCTGTTCAAACTGTTGAGGCTTATCTCTATGTCAGATAAAGTGAAGATTATCACACAGCGTCATTTGGAAATTAAAAATTCGCTTTTGAATACTACAACAAAGTACCCTATTAAGAGAGTTGAAAACAAGATATTTAATTTCACAGAGATTATCGAGTATCAATATCCCTAACATTGTGTGAACGAAATTTACCACAGAAAGTAATAATAGGGATTGTGGAACGATGAAGCCTACTCCGGGAATTATAAAAAAGTCACCCTATAAATTCACCTTTCGGACTTAGGGGTATCAGTTTACTGTGAATGGACTGCCTCATGGACGTGATTATGAACAATGTTTACAACGGAGACCTATTCTCTCTGTACTCGCCTTGTTTACGACTTAATAGCCAATACTGTAGTGTCTGGATTGGAATTGATATCGGGACAGGTTTAAATCTGAAGAATACGACAGATAGAATAGTAATTTTATACGCCTATGATCTTACTGCAGATTCATCGTTTCAGCTTGTAATGCGTCTATCAGTTAAACATTTTGGAAGAAAGGGCACCTAGGACTTAAGTCTCTGTTCTTTGATCCGAGCTACATATGCACTCTGTCACTGTGCACTGGTAGTGGTCTACATTCTTGAGCATTTGGCTCAATTACCATTTAAATTTGGACAGAGCGTAACGTTTACTTCTTTGTGAAATTATTTAAATGGAATGAATGAAGGGATAAATAAAGATCGGTGTTTTTAAAAAGTGAACCTCTGCTTTTTAAGGAGTAGTTTTGCTATTAACAAAGTAAACTTGTAAAGTTTGGAGAAAGGATAGTCTGCTGTCATATTCAAACATTGCCTGTTCGTCACATCACCTCTTGTCAACAGGACATTGTGATATCCGTTTAGTTAACTGAGGTCAAAAACGATACTGGGTTCATCTATAGAATGTGATTTCTGGTTGTGAGACTAAAAATTGTTTAGTTGGAATAATTAATTAATATGGCTTACTCTGTTATATTTTAAAATTATATATAGATTTGTTAACTGTGTAAAAGGAACTAATGGTCTTAACCTCTGTTTTCAAATGTCCTTTGATATTTCCATATTATGGTGTGGAGTCTTATTATTTAGTTACTTAGTATCTGTCATTATTATATTGTTTTTGTAAATAAGTTGGTAATGTTTTTAATAAACTGTGTTAAATATATTGTTGATGCTAAATTTTGTATGTCAATGATTTTATAGTTTCTGATTATGTTGAACAAGAGCTGTTTGAAATGAAAAAGAAATATTTTAAAACTCTCTTAAAACTCGTATATATAAAAAGTTTTTAATAAATTTGTTGACTATTTTCATTAAAATAAAATGTTTATATATGAGACACTGCGTGTGTTTTTTGTTTTATTCTACAGTATACAAATTAAAAAATAAGTAAAAAGTATTAAAGACAATAGATATGATAAGATAGAAATAAGCTAATATAAAAAGTAATAAAACAAGAAAATAAAAAATTATAAAGAAAACCTATGTTAATAAATAGTAGTGAGCTTAAAACAGTAAAGATGGTGAGTTAAAGCAGTAAGTAGCAGGAAAGTTAAAGCGAGTAAATAAAAGTTAAAGACATGTAAAGGTCAGTAAAGTTAAGGATAGCAGTAAAGCGAGTAACAGTGGTACGAAAAGCATGACTTTAATGTTTGGGTGTTGTTTGGGCGCCGTCTATGGTGAACACCTCTATTGATTTACTGATTTATGCTTTAAAGTTATTGTTAAATTGGGGTTAATTAATATAGGCGAGTATAAAGCATAAAATAGATGTGATGTTAGAACGCAGTGAATTACATCTTTGTTAAAGCAGTAAAGGCGGTTGAGTTTAGATAGCCAGTAAAGGCAGTAAATAAGAATAGCATACTAAGGCTCCTAGTGTTAGGTAAGCATCCTCTATTAGATTTAACTCGTGATTACTGCGTATAAGTATGTATATGGTATGAGTTAAAGCAGTTAAGGCAGAGAGTAAAGCAGTAAAATGCAGAGGAGTGAAGCAGTAAAGTCAGAGAGTTAGGCAGGTAAGTGCAGTAAACAAAAGCCAGTACCTTATTATAGCTCTATAAGGTGGTGTTTTAGACTAATAAACGACCTTCTATATGATTTAGTCGGATTTCTCTAAGATGTAAGAGGTATACTGGTTTTTAATAAGATTCTGATATGGTCAATTGTAGTGAGAGACAATGTAATGTCTGCATATGTTGATGAGTGTGTTTTGTGGGTGTGAAACTCTTAAAATGTTAGATGGAATTAAGTTTTCCTTTTGTTGTGGAAAAAAAAGTAAAAAAAAATAAAAAAAGGGTTGTGTGTTTATCAAGTAGTTTTGTTGTTGGTGTGTGATAATATATCGATATAGTTTCGTCTTTCGGTGCTCATGCTCGATAGCATTTGTGTGCGTCTGCTTGCCGCTACCGGGTGGGCGAGTCTCCCGCATTTGAGCGCCTGCTGGGCGACGGCGTCCGGCGGTACTGTGGGGATATTCGTGGGCGCCTGCTGTGGGGCGTCACGGCGGCGGCGTTACGCGGAATAGGATCGTGAGTTTGGGTGGCTGCGCTGGTCGTGGCGTGTGCACGCGCGGCGGTAATATTGCGCCGCGGGCGCACGCGCGGCGGCTTGTTTCGCGTGGGCTGGTACCTGCGGAGCGGCCGTTCTTGAAACGTTTCGGGCCCTGTCTCAATGGTGTAGCTCTTAGAATATATATTTATTCTGTCATGCATAAGTGTTAGAAAATACTTAACTCATTAGTATGTAGCATCCTAAAGGCACTTGTAATATAGCACCAATCGATTTCTCATACCTTAATATACCTAGGGGTGAATTACCCATTATTAGGGTATCTAGGTCTCATGGGATGCAGAAAGGCTTGAAAAAAAGTGGCACTCAGTTGGCACTACTATGTGGCACTCACTTGCACTATGTGGCACTCACTTTTGGCACTCATTTGGCACTCACTTGGCACTCTCATTGGCACTCATTGCACTCACTTGGCACTACTGCTGGCACTCACTCACCTGGCACTCATAGAATATTCATAGAACACTAATAGAAACTAACTAGTACTCCGTGCGGTGATTTGGCGAACCTTAAATTGAAGGCATCAAAGTTGGGGCATCAAATGCTGAGGCATCAAAATTGTACGTAGAATATCAAAGGGTGGGCGAAAATTAGGGGTGCCGGAAAAATTAGGGATGAGCCTAAAATTAGGGGTGGCCAAAATTGACCCATGGATAGATCCAAGGTTGGTGTGTGTTTGTACGTGTAATAAGTGTAATGTAAGTCAAGTATCTATGGGTGATGTAGTGGTCATAAGTGAATGTTGTGTATAAGTGTGTTGTGTGTGTGTGTGTGTGGTGTGTGTGTTCAAGTTAGGAATAGATCCATACTACGTTCTAAGTTAGGAACGAAATATTTGACGGGTGGGCCACGAGTGGGTAAAAAATTAACCGTGGCAAAAAATGACCCATGGTATATGCCAAGGTCAACCGAAATATCATGGTCAAAACAAGGTTTAAGACATCAAAAAAAGGGCTAAGCCCTAAAGGAAGACAATAATTAACCGTGGGGTCAAAATTGACGCATGAAGGACAAAAAATTACGGGGTCAAATTGACCCATGGTATTTCAAAGCTTTGGAGCAAAGGGGAAGGACAAAAAGGTTAAGACATCAAAAATAGGGCTAAGTCCCTATAATGAAGATAAAAATTACTCGTGGGCAATAATGACCCATGTCGAAAAAATTAATTGGGCGTAAAATAGGGGCATGCGTACAACGGTTGCTTACGCAACCGTTTGGCGCAACCCTTCTTCGAAAAAATTATGGGGGTCCAAAATACGTGGCCCCAAAAATGACCCATGGAAGACCAAGAGGGTTGGTCGAAAAAATGTCAAGGCCAAAAGGTCAAGGTCAGGTAAAATTCGAGCTCAAAAAAGGTCCGCGGTCAAAAAAGGTCAAAAAGGTCGGGTAATCAGGCAAAATTTTTGTCCATATATTACCCCCCCCTACTGACTGACCGAGTTTTTGTTTCAGAAACCCTTAAAATATTATATGAATTTTTTTTACAAGGAACGAATAAAATTAAAGTATCTGTATTTTCATACATGCTCAAACACACCACACATAGCAACACACACACACATCACACACACACTACACACACACACTACATCACACACCACACACACATCACCATACACACACAGCACACATTCACTACACACTACAAACAAGCAGATATAACTCTTATATAATATTTATATATAAGATATATTATATATACTATATATATATATTATTTATATATATATATATACTATATATATATTATATATATAGATATATATATATATATATATATATATATATATGATATATTAGTATATATATATATATATAGAATAGAATATATATACCCCTCTTCAACCATTCATTCCGCCCTAGGCAAAAAAATTCACCTAAAGCAAATGTAAATTAATATATATATATATATATTATATATATTATATATAATATATATATATATATAATATATATATATTATATATATAATATATATATATATGATATATATATATATATATACTATATTATATATATAATATAGATATATTATAGATTTAGATAATGTATGTTTTAGAAGGCAAATGCCTGAACAATGATAGGGATGCGTGTTTTTGTAAGTAATCGAAATGGATTGGAAGTGTGGAAAGAATCACTTCGAAAAATCTATCATAATATTGGCAGTAATAAGAGGTGATAGTGAAATGTGTGTGGGTTTGATGTGGCAAGTAATTAATGAGGTATTTTGGGGATGAGTTATTAGCAATTGAGGAGTAATGGGTAAGTAGAAGTTAAAGAGACATAGGTAAACCTCTAGCAGGTATTATATAAAATTGAGAGTCAAATATATCACATGATAATAACATGAAGAAACAAAGACATTACAAGAACTGGAAGCGAAGATGGTGATTGCATTGTGAATTTGGAAGTTGTGAATAAAGCGTTTATAGGGTTAGTTCGAGGGATTGGAGATAGCAGTAAATATTACCCTGTATATAAGGGTAAGGAGATAAGTGGAACTGTAGAAATTATAGGAATCTAGTGTTATTGAGTATTGTTAGGAAAGATTATATGCTGGTGTTCTGTCGAACAAGAGTGTCGTCGAGTGACTGAAAGGACTGATTGGTGAAGAACAAGGTGTGTTTAGGATTGGTAGAGGATGTGTGGATCAATCTTTACATTGAAAAAAATGATTGAGAATAAGAGAGAGAGAGAATAAATTGTAACTGGGATGAATGGATTGGAAACAGAGAAAGATAGGGTTAATAATAGGGAAGCTCTATGACAGGTGTTAGTGATATATGGTGTTGTGTAGGCTTCTGAAATGGAATCAAAAGTATGTTATGACGATAGTGAAGTGTGTAAGAATAAATGTGTCAAAAGTGATTGGTTTAGTATTAATAGCTGAGTGAGGAAGGGTTGTTTATGTCTTCCTTGCTGAATTTATGAAAGAATTAGATGGGCGGTGCAAGAAATGTGTTGTTAGAAATGATGAGTATGGGAGATAGTGGAGGGTGCCCTACCTATTAATATCTGATGATTTAGTTTTGTGCGGCGAATCTGAAGAGCAGTGTGGAGGATGGTAGAGAATTTGGTAGGGTTGTAAATAGGCGGGGTTTGAAAGTAAACGTAATAAGATAAGGTTATGGTTTGAGTGAGGACAGTCCCAGGTGATAGTTATGTTAGATGGTGCGCAGCTGGGAACAAATGTCTGAGTTAAATATTTAAGGTATGTGTTGAATGAGAAGGGAACGGATGATGCGAGTGAGTAGAAAGTTGTGAAAGCAGGAAAGTTGCTGGTGCAATTAAATCGTTGGTGAATGGAATAGGTACTGAAGTCTTGAGCCGCTTAGGTCTTACATAGGGTATGCTTTTACCTTTATGTATTGTTATAGCCATGAAGACATGGTTGCTGAAATTAATAAGTATAGATTCTTAAAGTCAATGTTTTGAAGATGGACAATCTTATTGGCATGCTAGGTGTGAGAAGAATTGATAATATGAAGAATGAACGTATTAGAGAGTTGTGTGGTGAGAAAGGGGTAAATGAGAGAATAAATGGAAAGTATGTTAGAATGGTTTGGTCATGTGGAAAAGGTGAATGATAGTCGGTTGGTTAGAGCGGATGTATACGTGGCGAGTGTGTTTGGGAACCGACCTGGCTGGAGCCGAAGAAAAATGGATTGAGTCAGTGAAAACGATGTTGAAGGGAGAGAAATGTATTTTGGCAGAGGCCGAGAATATAAGGTGCATAATAAGAGTGAATGCGGGTTTTTGCTTATGCTGCATGGTTGTGGCCCACCTTGGCAAAGGGATGAACCCTACATTGAATTTACCATAGTGAGGGGGTCCGTCGCGGTCCCGTGAAGCTTCAGGGTGGATTTTCTGTCTGTGACGAGTTCTCATTAATTAATGGTACAGAGTGGGCGGTATGGCTGTTCTTTCTTTTCGACTTTTGTCCTATTCTTCTCCTACTGCTTTTCTTTTCGATGCATGTCACGCACCTTACCCCATCTTGGGGAAAGATGTAGATAAAGAAAGAAAACGAAGAATAGATAATAATATATATATATATATATCTATATATATATATATTATATATAATAATATATATTTATATTATAATAATTATAATATAATATATATATTATATATATATATATATATATATATATATATATATATATCATGCCAGCCTCCCAAAGCATCATGCATGTATAGAAAGATTATAACAGCTACGAAAATAAATTTATCATTTTTGATTTTTAGCAAGTCAATTTCAATCATGAAACTTAAAAAAAAAATTATTTTATTCTAATATTATTAATTAACAACTTAAATATTTATATAATCTTTGTCTGGGCAAATTACTGCTCTCAAAACAACGTGCAGTCTCATCAAGCAATTCGCAGTTTCTGCTTTATGCGAAGGAAGACGATGCCAAATAGTTTCTTTACTCGCTCTGGAGAATAAATGTTTTAATTTTTCTTTTTATTTCCCTTTTTTGGGGGTTCGAGCCGACGGGGGAAAGAGGGGGACGAAGTCCCCCGTCGTCCCGGTTAGCCAAGATAACCCGACTCTTGCATCGTTCTTGTTTACTCCGTGGGACATTTCTTTAGTTAATAAAAAAGAAAATAAATCAACATTGGCACATTTGCGTGCTCATGTCGGAGTACGCAGATTCTTCGTATTGTTCAGAACCGGTAATATCATACAAGTTTTCGAACATTTTTAACAATTTTTAATTTTTCAACTGTTCGTTATTGTTTTTTTTTTTTAATACATGGATAAAATAATGCCTCTTTGATAATAAAATTTTTATTTTTTTCATGTACCTGTTATGGTTTTTTGTTACGTGCATGTTGCTCTTTCTGTTTGAAGACCATAATTATATATATATAATATATATATATTATATATAATATATTATATATATATAATATATATTCAATTATATATATATATATATATAATAGTATATAATATATTATTTTATATATATAAATATATATATATATATATTATATATATACTATATATATATATATAAATATATATATATAATATATATTATATAATTATATATATATATTATATATATATATATATATTTTATATATATAATATATATATATAATTATATATTATATTATATATATTATAATATTATATATACTATATATTTATATATATTATATATATTACTATATATCTATATATATATGTTATTTATATATACGGTATATATATTACGGTATATATATATATATATACTATATATAAATATTATATATTATATTATATATATAAATATATATATATATATATATATATATATATATATATATTAATATATATATATATATATATATATAATATACTATATATATATATATACTATATATATACTATAGATATTTAAATTTATTTCATTTGTGATCTGGGTTCGAGGAGCTGCAAAAATTTTTAAAATCATGTACTTTTGGCTATTTTTTTTGGAAAATTATTATTGAATACAAAATATAAGGAATTAAAAGAAGAAGATTTAAAATAATACATTGTAGAATTGAAATTGCGGTTTCCCCATGCAATCGTCGATGTTATTTGAATAAAAAGAAAATTTACCTAAATTCTCTTCTTCTGGAAGCGAGGGGTCTGAAAACCCAACTCTCATTAATTTTCGTGAATGCTGGTCATATAATAAAGTGACGGTTATGAAAGTGATAATAATATATATTTACTATATACGTGAAGTAGTGGTGCATAGTAGTGAATATAGTGTATGAACACTATATAATATTACTGTTAATCATAGTAGATAATAATAGTTAAATAATTAATAATAATTTTAAAAAAATTCATGTGATTAGTAAGTGATTAATAGTGAAATATATTGAATTTGTGTTGGAAATATAGTGTTTAGTTTTAAATATATTAATAATAATGATATAATATTATAGATGTATATGCGTGTGTAACTCTAGTATATATTGTATATGTACATAAATATATAATATATATATATATATTATAATAATATATATATATATATAGTATATATATATATATATATATAATATATATATATATATAATATATATATATATATTATTATATATAATATATATATATATATATATATATATAATATTTAATATATATTTATATATATATAATATAATATATAGTATATATATATATATACTATATATATATATATAATAATAGTTTTTTTTTGTATTTTATATTTATTTTATACTAAAAGCCCCGGTAGTCAGTGGAAGCCACTCGCCAAATCAAAGCAGGTCCAAGGGTTTCGCAACTGGTTCCGGGTGGGGAAGTGAGCTATTCTCTCCTTGGGCTTGGCTCCGTCCTGCTCGGTCGTTAAATGATTGAGCACACCGCCTCCTAGATTAGGGCTCTCCGTGAGCGGTAATTTTATCTTCTGTATATAATTATATTATTATGATATATAGTATATATATATAATATATATTATATATATATATCTGTCTTTGTACATGGAGTTCACGTGTATGTATATATATATTTATATATATATATTTTTTTTTTTTTTTTAAACATTTGTCGTTGTCTGCCGCGTTCTAGCCACCTAGGGCCGCCCTCACTATTCTGCCGTCCCTAGGCATTCGCCTAGTTTGCCTAGCGGTCAAGAGGGCCCTGAATATAAGGAGTTAAAGCAATAATCACAGTGCAAATATTTACTAGTAGGAGGGCCTTGTTGGTGAGATAGGTAGGAATCATAGGAATCAATTAGGAAAAACTAAAGTATAAGTTAAGAAAAATTATTACATTTACAAGTTAATCAAATGTAAATTCATGAGCTTTCGTTCCTAAGCTGGAACCTCTTTCAGATGTGTTTTTTTATAGAACTAACATTTAAAAAGCAAAAATTAATTAAATTAGTGTAAAGATTTCAATAGTTTGGATAATTTAATTTTTTTAATTTTAATAGTTAAATAGTGTATATTTTGATATCCTGAAGTTGTGACTTACATGGATGAATAATTGTCAACATTAGCATTATCATTAATATTATCTAATGGAATTTTTCGGTCTAAGATTGTCTTATGTGATGTCTGTTTCAGGCTGGTATTTATCAAATGTGAGATATTGTGAAACAGATTTTTTAAGCAAATGAAAGAAATTAAAGAGGGTGATTAATGAATTATATGTATTTCAGAGAGATATGTATTAGAGAGAGAGAGAGAGAGAGAGAGAGAGAGAGAGAGAGAGAGAGAGAGAGAGAGAGAGAGAGAGAGAGAGAGAGAGAGAGAGAGAGAGAGAGACGTTTTAATCAGATAATCGATTTTTTTTATCACATAAAATAATAGAGTAATAGAGATGTTATAGACTTTGCGATTATTGAAAAATCTTTCACTAGATGATTGAAATAATTCAAAAAGCCCATGAGTGAGCGTGTTTCCGCAACATTTGTGGGAGATGTGAAGGATTGAAATGTTTGTAATTTGGCCGTTATTTAAATGCGTAAGCCAAGGAAAAGAACACTTGCTCGGAGAAAGTGACATTTAGAGAGTTTAATGCAAAGTTATTTTTCCGAAAAGAATCAAAAACTTTAGTGATATTTTGAAAGTGAGATAATATTGAGTGACCTATGATTAAAACATCATCAAGAAATAATTTGCAATCTGTGTCAAAGAGATGGGAAAGGGCTAATTCCATTGAGCGGAAATACCAAAATTTAATCTGGTGGGGCAAAATTGTCCCTTTGGAGTGCGAAATGCGAGATATGGTTGTGATTCCTCCTCAATTTCTAGTGCGTGATAAGCATCAAGGAGGTCTACTGTGGTAAAGAGGGAGCTTTTACCTAATGTGTTGAGGAGATCGTTTATGCATGATAGAGATAGCGATCTAAAACTGAGTGAAAGTTTATATGCCTGTAATAGGCCACTATAATGGGACAGGAAGAGTTCCTTTAGGGAATTACAAGGAGGGGGGAACTGTGTGGAGAAGAGATTGATTTTATGTAACCTTTTTGGAGAGAATTTGTGACCCATTCATCTATATGTGTGAGATATTTGTGTGGAAGGCGGTATTGTGAACGATATAATACTTTAGCAGCGTCTCGTCATCGTCGAGAGCAATGACGTCTTTATATGAGAAAATGGGGACTTCGTCATTGTCGAGAGCAATGACGTCTTTATGTGAGAGAAGAAGTTGTAATAATTGATCAAACAAATTGGGGTCATGTAAAAGAGTGTCCTCTTGAGAAATATATTTTATGGAGGAAGAGAGAATTTCTTTATAGGCGGATAAGAGTTGTGTTTTGGAGAGGCCTGTACTAGAGGTAGTGAGACGTGTATGAATGGTGGGTATAGGTTCATTTAAAATTATGATTAGGTTTGCAGCGAAGATGAGAGTGTTCTTTTGTAATGTTTATAGGGAAGCGCTTAAATTTATAATATCTATTAATATATGTCCTTTATTTCATGTGCTAAGAATATTATCGGCGTAGAGATAGATATTTATATGAGTGTTGTTAATTAATAAAACTAAGTTTCTCGGGAGGTGTGTATTAGCAGAAGATAAGGCATTAAGACAAAGGGTTGTTTTAGAATATGGATGAATTTCAATAGTAAAAGTAGTATAAAGATTATATATAATCTCAGAGTCAATAAGAAGGTCGCGAGAGATTGAAATATCATCTGAGTATAGAGGTGGAATGGAATTTTTGGTGTGAGAGGGAGAGTGTGGGAGAGATATAGGAGAGTCGACAGAAAGATTATTTTGTGAGGAAAGTGAGTCGGAAGTTATATCTTTATCGTTATGAAAAGTCAAAGTAGATTTATTTTGTTGTGATTGAGGTGGTGGTAGGGTGATGGATGATGAAATTTTGTGTGAGGAATGTGAATGAGGAGATTGAGTAAGTAAGGGGTGAAAAGTCGGGGTATTTTCAATGTCTACTACCAGCATAAAATTTTTGAGATCAAGGGAGATTGGAGCGTTACTAAAGAGATTTGTGCCGAGGAGGAAATCAGATTGAAAAGAACAGAGTGAATCGTGAGAAAAACAGAAAAGTGACTAAGAAATAAGATGTTACAAGATGTATTTTTAAAATGATGGTACCAAGTTGCTGAAAAACAGAATCTCTAATAGATTTGAGTGTAATGTTGTATGTTTTTAAGGGTATATGTGTATTGAGTGTATTTTGAAACTTGTAAAAGACCGACATTTTGTATAGAGAACCATTAGATCCGGTGTCTAAGAGAAATAATTTGTGTTGTAGAGTGCAATTTCTGAAAGTTTTTGCAGCTTTTAGGGAATAAGTTGGACCAGCTGTGTCGTTAGATTCCGATTCTCTGGGAGATTGGATGAGATTGCGTTAAATGTGAGGGAAGAAGGATTTAATTCCTGATTTTTTTTGTGAAAGCATTAAGGATTTGCAAAAATTGGTTGAGGCATTGACAAATGTTGCTTAGAATTCTGAAAGAGAGTGTGTGGGTAATTATGTGAATTTGGGTAACGAGAGAGAGTGTGTGTTATCATGTGAATTTGTGTAACGAGAAAGAGATGGGAGTGAGTGTGAATGTGGAAAGGGTGGAGAAATATTTGCAATATTTGGTTGCAAGTGTGAATGTTGAGGGTGGTGAGGAGAGAGAGTGGGTGAAGAGAAGGAATTATGTTGCAATATTGTAAGGATGTTTGAACCTTTGTGCAATAAGTGTTGGTAGAATCATTAATAATGGGAATATTATTAAAATTATTATGAATGTCATAATAATATTAATAATATTCATATTATTAATATGAATATTATTATGACATTTATAATAATTTTAGTAATATTCATATTATTAATATGAATATCATTACAATTATTATAAATGTCATACTAATAATATAAATATTATTAAAATTATTATAAATGTCATAATAATATTAATAATATTCATATTAATAGTATGAATATTATTAAAATTATTATAAATGTCATTTGCATTATTAATAGTATTAAAATATAAATTAAAATCATGGAGGTGATTATTATTATTACTTAGGTGATCGTTATGTGAATCTAAATTGAATGAGGATTTGAATGCATTAACCTTAATGAAATTCTTATCTTCGTTAAAATTATTATTATAACTCTTTAAATTAGGGGGGATGCACTCTCTGGGAAGGGTAGAGATCTAGCAGAATGCTTGGGCCAAATCTCAGAGCTCAGAAATTTTGTTGAGCATTTTTATACAATTCTTGCAGTTTGTCTTGAACTGAGTCACTTGGTTGTTGTTAATTAGAGTAAGCGTCTTGGGAATATTGCTGATCTGAGAAGTAATCTTTCATGAAGGTGATATCTTGATTTTCTTCATTTATGTAGTAATTTGGGTAATCTCCTTGAATGTTTGGGGAGATTAAGTGCCTATTTTGGAATTGATTTATTTGAGAGTTCCAATTTTTCTGGGGCAGTGATGTAGAAAGGGAGCGAATTTGGTTGATTGCTTGGCTGTAACGAGGAAATTGTGTTTCTTGGGGGTGTGATTTGAAGAAAGGTCGCATACTCTTATATTCGGTTCTATTTATGCAGCTTGATCTTCAAAGTCCTTTGTTGATGCTTTCTTCGATTTGAGAAGTGACTTTAAAACTTGGGTGAAATCCGGAATTTTTGCAAAGGGGTGTGGATCATCGAACATAATATTGATAACATTTATGACAATACGGATTAAACGGACATTGAAGTGACCTTATTGCTCACAATGGTAGCATATTTGAAGTAAATGTTCGGGGTTTGAGCTGGGATGCGAAGGAAACTAAAGTTGAGTTGGACTTGCAGGCGGAGTTTTTTGAAAAATGTTTGTTTCAACATGTGTTGAGTAGTAGGTTTCGGTCTCGAAAAATTTCCACTTTTAGTCAGTAGGTTGACGTTCATCTGAGGAGTTGCAGGGACTGTATTTGTTAGGTAGATTGTAGAGCGGACCGTGGGACTTTTAGTTCAATATTTTCTTTTACATTCTCCAGCCACGGATAGAAACTTGGCCCGTTGCAGATATTTCGAATGCACCCTGTAAGTATAAGCTCATTCTTGGGGAAGGACATGATTGCCGCAAGGGTTGGTGGAGTTTTGGGAGTTTGGAAAGACCCAATATAGCTTCCATTCTCTTCCGTCATTGTGGAATAATTAAAAATAAAATTAAAATTTAAAACTTACAAGCTTCCGGAGGCTCTTTTATTTTTCCTGTGGGAGTCTTGGGTATTTTGTGCTTTTCAGGTACTTTCCAAAGATCACCACTTTTTAAAGGTTTGTAATGAGTTTTCTTATCTAACTTTTATTATACTCCCAAATCGGGAACCTAAAATGTATATACATTTTTTCACAAGGAATAAATAAAATTAACATCGTACCTGCTCCATATCTTATATATATATACTATATACTATATATATATAACATATATATATATATATATATATATATATATACTATATATATATATATATATATATATCTTAAACAAAGAACATATATTGGGAAGGTAAAGAATTACTGCCTTCTCCGGGATTGAACCACCGCGTTTTGCGACTGAGGACAATATACTCGATGCTTTACCACTGAGCTATCCCCCAACCCAAAAGTTGGGTTCAAGAACATTTTTAAAGCTATCAAGCTCCCTTCAAGGCGACATCACCAGGTGTCCAGCCTGTCCTATCCCTTGTTCTTAATAATTTGTAGGTGTTAAATATAGCTCAGTGGTAAAGCAATTGAGAATCCCGGAGAAGGCAGTAATTCATTACCTTCCCACTATATGTCTTACATTTAGATCTAGAAAAAAATATAAATTGCGGTTATGCAATATTTGACACCTTCAAATTATTAAGAACGAGGGAAAGGACAGGCTGGACACCTGATGATGTCACCTTGAAGAGAGCTCGATTGCTTTGAGAAAACTGTTCTTGAACCTTCTTTTGGGTTGGGGGGATAGCTCAGTGGTAAAAGCACCGAGTATATTGTCCTCAATCGCAACACGCGGTGGTTCAATCCCGGAGAAGGCAGTAATTCTTTACCTTCCCACCATATGTTCTTTGTTTAAGATCTAAATAATAAAATTGCGATTATGCAATATTTAACACATATATATATATATATATATATATATATATATATATATGCCTGTATATATATATATAATAGCCAGCAACAACCATGCTAGCATACCTTCTGCTTTCTATATACTTATAACATATATATATATATATATATATGCTCCATTTTACATACACTGAATTATCCATTTACTTGTTTAATAACATTTACAAAAGAGAAGTAGATATCAAATAATATTTACGACCAAATAAAAATTTATAAAAAATAATGAAACGATTATATCGAACAATAATAACAATAAAGTCCGAAGAAATGATCATTTAAATCATAATAATAATAATAATAATAATAATAATAATATTAATAATAATAATAATAATAATAATAATAATAATAATAATAATAATAATAATAATAATAATAATAATAATAATAATAATAATAATAATAATAATAATAATAATAATAATAATAATAATAATAATAATAATAATAATAATAATAATTAATCAACAACAACAACAACAACAACAACAACAACAACAACAACAACAACAACAACAACAACAACAACAACAACAACAACAACAACAACAGAAGAAGAAGAAGAAGAAGAAGAAGAAGAAGAAGAAGAAAGAAAATTACACTTCAGGCATTTTCTTTTAGGTTTACTTGGACAATCTCAGAATTTCCTCATGGAGCAAATAATTTAAAATCGCAAAATCAGTGGTTTTGAAAGATTTAAAAAAACTTGTTATTTATGTGACTAAAGCCTACCTCCTTACAAGTATATACTAAGAATGAAGAAAATCCCTAGATATGTCTTTCGAGTATGGCTGTCCTCTGAGCTCTAATCAAGTATTGGTGATATGCGTTGCTTGAGAAAAACAAAATATATATATGCTTTCAGCGAATTGTTTAATAGTGTATATCTTGATGTTCCGAAATTGTGACTTACATGGATGAATAATTGTCAACATTATCCTGATAAGTAGGCTTATCTTATGGGAGTTTTCGGTCTGAAGATTGTCTTGTCTCATATCTGTTTTAGGCTGGTATTTATCAATTGTAAGATATCGCGAAACAAAGATTGTTAAGCAAATGAAAGGAATTAAAGAAGGTGATTAATGAATATATTTCAGAGAGAGAGAGAGAGAGAGAGAGAGAGAGAGAGAGAGAGAGAGAGAGAGAGAGAGAGAGAGAGAGAGAGAGAGAGAGAGAGAGAGAGAGAGAGAGAGAGAGAGAGAGAGAGAGAGAGAGAGAGAGAGAGAGAGAGAGAGAGAGAGAGTAACGTTGTAAACAGATAATCGATTTTATATGTATCAAATAAAATGATAGGGGCTTTTGTTGTAATGACTATAATGACCCAAAGTCGGCGCATATATATATACGCGCATATATATATATATATATATATACACGCGCATATATATATATATATACTCACTTTGCTGCTGCTGCTGCTGCTGCTCTCTTATGCCATATCTATAGCAATATATATATATATGCATACTTCTCCTGCTGCTGCTGCCATATGCTAAATTAATTGTTATAAAGAACATCATTTAGAAGACATAGAATTATTATTAATATGTGTGTGTGTGTATTATTATTATTATTATTATTATTAATACATATTAGTATTATTATTCATATTAATACATTATTAATTTATTTATTATTTATTATTTATTTATTATTTATTATTATTTATTTTTATTATTATTATTATTATTATTATTATTATTATTATTATTATTTTTATTAAATGTTATTATTATTATTATTATTCATTATTATTATTATTATTACATTATTATTTATTATTGTCCCACATTATCATTATCATTATTATTATTATTATTTATTAACCCATTATTATAATTATTATTGGTATTATTACATTGTTCAATATTATTATTATTATTATTATTATTATTATTATTATTATTATTATTATTATTATTATTATTATTATTATTATTATTATTATTATTATTATTATTATTATTATTATTATTTGTTTGAAAACGGAACGTCATCTTCTAAGGCGCTTATGTCTAACTGAAAAACCATTAAAATTTAAAGAACAGATAGTCGTGTGACCTCTTGTTACTAGATTTCACAAAAGCTGTTGATACAATAGACCATGATATCCTGATATCGAAATTAAATAAGCTATTTTTCAACGGCATGAATTAACAGTGGTTTAAAATCTATCAGAATGAAGCAACTCAATATATCAAGCATGCTATACATTCTCTTATATGCAACAAACTAAAATGGGGGTCTCACAAAGTTTCGTTCTAGGACCACTACTTTTCTCTATATACACAAATGGTCTAATCAACTCTCACAACTCATTCTTTGTCTCTTTAGCAGATGATTATATCTATTTTAATTAATGTCGAAACCCCCGAAACCCTCTGTCAAAAAGTTGGAAGCACTCTATCATGATATTTATTGAAGCAAATAAACAGTCGTTAAACTTTCTGAAAACTTTATGCATTATAATAAGCAACAGAAACGTAGGAAATAATTTTAAAATCAAAGTAAACGAAGAAATAACTCGGACAAATAATGCAAAAATTAACCTTTAAAGAACACATAAACTCATTAGTAAACAAACTAGCAAAATAAATGTATGTACTGGTAAAATTAACAAAATACATCCCATTATGCATACAACAAAAGATATATCTTACACACATGCACCCCCACTTACTTTACTGTCTTTCTGTGTATGGAACTACTTGTAAAACCTACCATCAGTAGATGCGAGAGCGGGCCGCTCTTGCCTTGAATTGGGAGCTGGGGTGTTTATAGAGTTATACACCACCTCTGTTTAAAAATCTTAACATATTGCAGTTTGAACATCTCCTTAATCTCCCCCTCTTAAAAAAAATACACAAAATAATACAGAATAACACTCTAAGATTATAAGAAATCAAAATCAAAATCAAACTGGAGGAAAAGTTATCACTTCGAAATCGCACCAATCTAAAAACTCATCTCTACACACTTACTAAGCACGGGAGGCAGTAAATTACACCTCTGTTGTACTATACAATATTTTGCCTGATGACATAAAACATAAAAAACTTCAATACTTTTATTTACATGCAGAATAAAAAAAAAATGTATATACATTCCTACTAAAATATTATTATTATTATTATTATTATTATTATTATTATTATTATTATTATTATTATTATTATTATTATTATTATTATTATTATTATTATTATTATTATTATTATTATTATTATTATTATTATTATTATTATTATTATTATTATTATTACAATGTTGTTGCTATTATCACTATTATTATTATCGGAGATGTAATCCAATAAATAATGCAATTATGCTGTATTATTATTATTATTATTTTTATGTTCGTTAGTAATGATATTGTTCGATTTCTAATATCCTATTTTCATTAATGACCAACAAATAAAATTAACTTTTGTAGAAATAAAGAAATTTTTCATTTTCGGTTACTAATAAATTAAGCTCCTGTTTAATTAAAGTTGCTATTTTATATTAAAGAAGGGATAAATTTTATTAAGCAGAAGGTTCTTAATAATAATAATAATAATAATAATAATAATAATAATAATAATAATAATAATAATAATAATAATAATAATAATAATAATAATAATAATAATAATAACAATAATAATAATAATTAATAATAATAATAATAATCATAATATAATATAACATATGTAATAACAACAACCAGCAATAATGTGTGTAGTGGCCAGCAACAACCAACCTTAATAGCTGGCCCAGCAACCAGCTGCAGCCAGCGCCAGCAGCAACAACAGTAACGCAGCAGCAGCTGGCCCATCGCAGCGATTAACCAACCAACATTTGTGGCAATAATGGCACAGCTAATGTAAGGACAATAGCAGTAATGGCAGCCCAGCCCAATAATAATAATAATAATAATAATAATATTTGGCATAATAATAGCCACTACAAGTACTACCAGCCAGGAATATTAACCTTAATAATAACCAAGCAATAATAATAATAAAAATAAAATAATAATATAATAATAATAATAAAGCTAATAATGGCAATAATAATAATAATAATAATAATAATCCTGATTTTCAGGATTTTAAAAAAAGATAAATGAAAGGGAAAGAGATTCCGCAACTTGAGATCTTCAATAAAACTTCAAAAGCTAACACGCTCAAATCAGTTTCAAAAAATCTTCGCCAGAAAAAGAGAGTGTAAAATATCTAGATTAAAAGAGAATAAAAGGAAAGAATAAAGATTTTATTTGTAATAAAGGCCACAGCATTGATCTGAATATATCCTCTCTCTCTCTCTCTCTCTCTGCTCTCTCTCTCTCTCTCTCTCTCTCTCTCTCTCTCTCTTACCTATCTCTCTCTCTCTACTCTATTAAATAAGGAAGAACATTGAGAGGGATGAGAGAGTCATCTCTCTGTGAATAGAAAGAGTGATGAGAGAGGTGGATAATATTCATTTTGCGTATTATTCAGCAGAAAAAATGACTCTTGAGTTCCTTTAAAAGTGAAACCTATGAGGCGATAATAATAATAATAATAATAATAATAATAATAATAATAATAATAATAATATTCTAATATATTAATAATAATAATAATAATAATAATAATAATAATAATAATAATAATAATTGGTGCATTTTCACATAAATACAATGAAAAACAAAGCTAATGCTGAACTCAAGAATTCGATAACCAACTTAATTTAGAAGTAAGTTTTGCTGTTTAATATATATTATATTACATTTATATTATATTATATTATATTATATTATATTATATTATATTATATTATAATTATATTATATTATATTATATATAAGCCATATATATAAATATATATATATATCATATATATATATATATATATATATATATATATATATATACCTTGCTGCCTTGCTGCTGCATATATAATCTTATATATCTTATATATCTTATATATCTTATATATCTTATATATCTTATATATCTTATATATCTTATATATCTTATATATCTTATATATCCTCACAAGCATAGCGTAGTTCCATAACCTCGGAAGTTTTACTAATCACAAACAGGTATAATAATGAAAATTAATTTTGGTTTTAGGTTAGGTTAGGATTAAGTTAGGGTTAGGTTAGGTTGGTTAAGTTATGTACCTCATTTATTAGTCACAATTACAGTATACACCAGTATGCCTATATGTATATATATATATATATATAACATATATATAACTGCTGCTCTGCATATAGCGCGCATATATGTACTGCTCCATCATCACCGGCAGGGGCTGTGGCATTAGCTGCTGCTGCTGCTGCTATATGCTCATATATATATATATGGTGAAGGTTACCATAAAGGAAGAAAAGATTTTTGAGGAAAGTTTATTTAGAAGAAAAGTTTTACTATATATGTAGAACATGAAAAGCAGTGTATTTAAATTTTTTTTTTTTTTTTTTTTTATATATAATTACTTCTAGAGACGCATGCTTTTGTCGTGGTACTTTTAGATCGAACATTTTTAATGGTTTGCGAGTTTATATTTAATTTTTTTAAACTAATGGGAACTAGGGTATACCGCACCGATGAAAGGAGTCGGGGCCTGCCGGGGAACGACAGGGTAGGACTATTTCCCCTTCGGGGAGGGTCTCCGAGACCCCCGCTCTTTTGTTTGGAGTGTCATAGGGGTTCCTCCATAACCCACCTCCCACGGGTATGGAAGAAATCCCCCCCTCTGTTCCCCGTCGGCTCCGAGGCCTAATACGTAAAATGCTTTTATATACAGCTTGCACGGCCCAGTAGGGGAGCCCGGCTGCAGAGGCCACCAAGCCCTGGGGGGGAAGAAGAAACACCCACGACTCGCCCAGCGCGAGGTTGGAGCAATGATTCCCCAGCCAGCCCAGTCAGTTGTGCCACCACTGAGACCCAAACAATGAAGCATAATAGAGCATTAGACCACAGTCAAGAGACCCCAAACTTTGATGTATATAAAATAAAATGAGTAAAACTTTTTTCATGTTCTATATATATTTCTTTGTAAACTGCTCTAAGTCTATAGTTTTCCTTTCCTTTATGGCAACCTTTACCCTATATATGCTGTATAGCCCAGCCCAGCCATATATAACTTATATCTCCATAGCATATAGCAGCACCTTC
>JABUQX010085313.1:0-22500 GCA_015478945.1 Trachelipus rathkii
ACGGTAAAAAAAATCGCTTTCAAAAGCCTAAATTAGGAATAGGGTCGTGCGTAAGTTTTTTAATAATCTAATCTTTTTGTTTTAGTTTACCGTCTAAAATTAATTTTTTTTTCAGTATTAGCTGGAATTTAAGGGAGACTAAATTAAAAAAAATAATAATATACTAATATATATATTATATATATTATATATATATATATATATATATATATATATATATATATATTATATAATATAGTATTATATAATATATATATAATATATATATATATATATATATAATATATTATATTTATATATATATATAATATATATATATATTAAATATATATATATATATATATATATATATATATATATATATATATATATATATATATAAAGTACACTTGCCCTCGAAAAAAAAACTCGCTTAAGAAACGAAAAATTTATTTTGCAACATCTCCCGAGAAGTAAAAAGTTACGTTATTTTGTGCCCCGATCGAAGCGTAAGTGGGGACCTTTAAGATTTCTTTACGTCGATATTTATATTAGGAATTGATATTTAGGTATTCACATATCATTAATTGTTTATTTTTTCTATGTTCTTCTTAATTTTTCCTAATTTTCATCATAACTTTATCCGTGAACTTTTGTTTTTTTCCTCAAAATACGATAGTGACGTTTATTAACAGTAGAGCGATCCTCGGAGGGGATCAATCGACGGCCGGGTTTTCCTCTCGGCGTGACTACTGTTTACGGCGGTCACTATAATATAATACGTTTTCGATTACATACAAAACGACGCTCGAAGACGATCAAACGGCAATATTTTCGGGGATGGACTATCGTTAAGCGTATTAATTATTATTATAGTGAAGTTTTATTCTGTACGTTTATAAGTGAGTATAAGTTAAAATTTGAAAAAAAAAAATTCATTTTTTCAGAGGTCGACTTTTTGAGAGCGATTTTGATTTAGACCTTTTTTGAGTTATAACGGTTCCGATGAAACGTCAATATTGGAACTATTATTTACGCTTAACGACGTTCTAAGCGTAAAAAATGGATTCTAAAGGCGTAGTCATTTATTTTGGGCTTTACGAAACGTCACTATATGACGAGGACGTTTCCAAGGTAAATGGGCGTCGTGCAATATTTTTTTATATTTTTTCTTTAATTTAGTTACCGCTAATATTTTTTTATCGTATGAAAATGGAATTTAAGGGAGAATAAACTATAAAAAAAATTAATATAAAATATAGTATAGATCATGATATAATTAATTAAGATTTAAGAAAAATTTAGAACGAAGAAATAAATAATCAATATGTGATAACTTTTATTAGCAAATTCTTTTAAAGACTAGATTCCGTAATTATATTTTTTTTTTGGTTTCTCTCGGGAAAAAAACTCGCTTAAAAAGGAACAAAAATTTATTTTGCAACCATCTTCCGAAAGTAGAGCAGTAACGTTATTTCGTGCCGAGTGACGTAGGAGGGTACCTTATATTTTTTTACGTAATTTTTAAGTGTAGCAAAAATCTGCTCAAGCCTATATGGAAATAGGGGTCGTGAGTAGTTTTTATAATTAATTTTTTTGTTTAGTTATCTCTAAAAATTATTTTCATAGAAAACTGAATTTAAGGGAGATTAAATTAAATTAATAATATAATATATATATATAATATATACTATATATATATATATATATATATAGTTATATATAGTATATATATTATATATATATAATATATATATATTAATATATAATATATATATATATATAATATATATTTATATATATATATATATATATATATATATATATATATATATAATATATATTATATATATATATATATATATATATATATATATATATATATATATATATATATATGATATTATTATATATATAATATATATATATATATATATATATATATATATATATATATATATATATATTATTTATATATATAATATATTATATATATATATATATATATATATATATAATATATTATATATATATAAAGTACACACTTGCCCTCGAAAAAAACTCGCTTAAGAAACGAAAAATTTATTTTGCAACATTCTCGGAAGTAAAAGTTACGTTTTTTGTCCGCCGATCGAAGCGTAGGTGGGGACCTTTAAGAATTCTTTACGTCGATATTTATATTATTAATTGATATTCAGGTATTCACATATCATTAATTGTTTATTTTTTCTATGTTCTTATTTTCCTATTTTCATCATAACTTTATCGTTTGAACTTTTCTTTTTTTCGCTCAAAATAGAATAGTCGACGTTTCGTAATTCGAGACGATCCTCGAGGGGATGCAAATCGAGCCGGGTTTCCTCTACGGCGTAACTATAATATAATGACGTTTCTCGATTCATAAAAACGACCTCGAACGATCAAACTGCAATATTTTTAGGGATGAACTATCGCTAAGCGTATTAATTATTATTATACGGTGACGTTTATTCTGTAACGTTTTTTATAGTCGAGGTATAGTTAAATTGGAAGAAAAAAAATTTCAATTTTTTTCGAGGTCGACTTTTTGAAGAGCGATTTTGATTTAGACCTTTTGAGTTCTAAACGTTCCGATGAACCGTCATATTGGAATATTAATTACGCTTAACGCGTCTAAGCGTATAATATGGATTCTAAACGCGTAAAGTTATTTATTTGGGCTTTTACGAAAAGTCACTATATGACGAGGACGTTTCCAAGGTAAATGGGCGTCGTGCAATATTTTTTATTATTTTTTTTAATTTAGGTACCTAAAAATTGATTTTCGTAGAAAATGGAATTTTAGGGAGACTAAACTATAAAAAAATTAATATAACATTAAATATAGTATTAGATCATGATAAATAATTAAGAATTTAAGAAAAATTAAGAACGAAGAAAAATAAAATCCAATATGTGAATAACTTATTATTAGTAATTCTTTAAAGACTTAGATTCCGTAATTTATTTTTTTTTGGTTTTTCTCCGGGGAAAAACTCGCTTAAGGAACCAAAAATTTATTTTGCACCATCTCCCGAAAAGTAGAGAAGTAACGTTATTTTGTTCCCCGAGTGAACCGTAGGAGGGGTACCTTAAAAATATTTTTTTTGCGTTAATTTTTAAAGTGCTGCAAAAATCGCTCAAAGCCTATAGGAAATAGGGGTCGTGCGTAGTTTTTTATAATTAATTCTTTGTTTTCGTTACCTCTAAAATTGATTTTTTCCATAGAAAACTGAATTAGGGAGACTAAATTAAAAATATATATATATATATATATTATATATATATATATATATATATATATATTATATATAATATATATATATATATATATATATAATAAAGTAACTTGCACTCGAAAAAAAAACTCGCTAGAACGAAAAATTTATTTTGCGACACCATCTCCGAGAAGTAAAAGGTTTACGGTTATTTTTGTGGGCCCCGATCGAAGCCGTAAAGTGGGACTTTAAGATTTCTTTACGTCGATATTTATATTAGGAATTGATATTCAGGTATTCACATATCATTAATTGTTTATTTTTTCTATGTTCTTAAATTTTCCTAATATTTCATCATAACTTCATCCGTGAGCTTTTCGTTTTTTTCCTCAAAATACGATAGTGACGTTTCGTATTTACCTAGACGATCCTCGGAGGGGATCAATCGAGGAGGGGTTTCCTCTACGGCGTCACTACTTTACGGCGTCACTATAATATAATGAGGTTTCTCGATTACCATAAAACGACCTCGAACGATCAAACGGCAATATTTTCAGGGATGAACTATCGTTAGCGTATTAATTATTATTATAGTGCGTTTATTCTGTACCGTTTATAAGTCGAAGGTATAAGAGTTAAAATTTGAAAAAGAAATTTCAATTTTTTCCGAGGTCGACTTTTTGGAGAGCGATTTTGATTTAGACCTTTTGAGTTATAAACGGTTCCGATGAAACGTCACTATTGGAACTATTATTACGCTTAAAGACTTCTAAGCGTAAAAAATGGATTCTAAACGCGTAGAGTCTTTTATTTTGTGCTTTTACGAAACGTCACTATATGACGAGGACGTTTCCGAGGTAAATGGGCGTCGTGCAATATTTTTTATTATTTTTTTTAATTTAGTTACCTCTAAAAATTATTTATCGTAGAAAATGGGGGTCGTGCGTAGCTTTTTTAATTATTTTTTGTTTATCACCTCTAAAAATTATTTTTCATAGAAAACTGAAATTTAGGGAGACTAAATTAAAAATCTATATATATATATATATATATATATATATATATATATAATATATATATAATATATATATATATATATATATATATATATATATATATATATATATATATATATTATATATATATATATTATATATTATATATATATATATATATATATATATATATATATACATATAATATATATATATATATAATATAATAATATATATAATATATATATTATATAAGCCTGATGGCACAAATAACGTTATTTTTACATCTCGGGAGATGTTGCAAAAAAAATTTTTCGTTCCTTAAGCGAGTATATTTTCGAGGCAAGTGATAATTATATATCATAATTTTTTTTTATAGTTTAGTCTCTCTTAAATTCAGTTTTCTACGAAAATAATTTTTAGAGGTAACTAAACAAAAATTTTGTTTAAAAAAATATCGCAGTGCGCACGACGCCCATTTCCCTAGAAAAAAAATAATTATATGATATGTGAATACCTAATCAATTCTTTATATAAATAACGACGTAAAGAAATCTTTAAAGGTCCCAATTACGTTTCGATCGGGCAAGCAAATTAACGTAACTTTTTTATTTCTCGGGAGAATGTTTTGGGCAAAATAAATTTTTTCGTTCTTAAGCGAGTTTTTTTTCGAGGGCAAGTGTACTATATATATTTTACTTTTTATATTTAGTTCACCCTAATTCATTTTTCTACGAAAAATAATTTTTAGAGGTAACTAACAATAAATAATTAATAAAACAAACGCACCGATGCCATTATTCCCTATAAGCTTTAAGAGTTTTTTTTTTCTATAATGATGATAAATTAAATTGGATTTTTAAGAAAATTAAGAAACGAAGAAAAAAAAATATATCCAATATGTGAATAACTGATAATTATCAATTCTTTACAGACTTAGAATTCCGTATTTTTTTTTTTGTTTCTCTCGGAAAAAAACTCGGCATAAGGAAGCAAAAAATTTATTTGCAGCCATCTCCGATGAAGTGAGAGTAAAGTTATTTTCGTGCACCGGAGCGAATCGAAGGAGGGTCCTTAAGATTTTTTTTTTACGTTAATTTTAAAGTGAACTGTATTTATTCAAATTAATAGTTTTCATAGCTTAGTCTCCGTTAAATTCCATTTTCTACGATAAATAATTTTTAGAAAGGTAACTAAATTAAAAAAAAAATTGCACGACGCCCATTTACCGCGGAAACGTCGTTCGTCATATAGTGACGTTTCGTAAAAGCTCAGAATAAATGACTCTACGCATTAGAATCCATTTTTTACGCTCAGAACATCGTTAAGCGTAATAATTATTTCCAATAGTGACGTTTCATCGGAACCGTTGATAACTCGAAAGGTCTAATTCAAAATCCTCTCCAAAAAGTCAACCTCGGGAAAAGTTTGAGAATTTTTTTTTTTAAATTTTTAACTTAGCCCTTCGACTTTTAAACGGTACAGATTAAAGGTCACTATAATAAAATTTAAAACGTTTAACGATCTCCCTTAAATTCAGTTTTCTACAAAAATTAATTTTTAGAGGTAACTAAACAAAAAATAATTAAAAAAACGCACGACGCCCATTTTCTATAGGCTTTATGTATTTTGAATATAATATGTCAGCTAAGCAAAATCGAATTACAATAGAACAATGGATTATTTTAAATTAATTAAATTGGATTATTTTGTTTTTCGAATTACTTTTTGCTTAATAATCATAACAAATCAAGCTTTCATAATACTTTTCGCCTATAAAAGAGAGAGTTTTCGCTGCTAGGGTGTCATAGTTAATTTAAACGCACAACGAGGTGCTTCTTAGGCGAACAGAACAACCAGAGAAATTCAAACGGAAATCGAATCTCGACAGCTCGCCGAATTGAATCCAAACCCCAAGTATTTAACAGTAAGGGTGTTCAGCGTTTTCAAGAAAAACTGCCAAAATATTGAAGAAAAGCTAGGATATTTAGTTTCACCAGGCCTTTGCCACAAACGGAGCAAGTTTTTTGAAAATTCACGAGCTCTTGTCACTCTACGTTTGCTATTTTTTTAAAATAATGTTATACACCATTATTTTTCTCATGCTAATAAAAATTGTTTAAAAAAAATTTTATTTCATTCCTCTTTCATTAAAAGAAGCTAATGCCGCCACATCTTCGTGTCTAATTTTGATATTCGTGAGTGTATCATATAAATGTTGGTTAATAATAAAAACGAACGTGTCTGGAATATAATTTGTGGAAAAAAAATAAATTAAACTGGAATATAAAGAACACTTTGAAAATTAACGTGAAAAAATTCATAGGGTTCCTTCCCTGTTTGGGGCACGAAATAACGTTACTTTCGACTTCTCGGGAAATGAGACAAAATAATTTGTCGTTCCCTAAGCGAGTTTTTCTCGAGGAAACCGAAAAAAAGTTACGGAATCTAGGTCTTCCAGTAGCCGAGTAAGGTTGAGCGTGTTTTAACGAAGTGATAGATCGAAACTGTGGTCGCCTTTCACGATCCGTCGATCATTTTTTCGAATCGGCTTCGGATATCGTAAAACTAAAAGCATCTGGAAAGTGCTTATACACCCCTCATTACTTTCCGTGTGGGTGTCGGGCCTTCTAAAGAACACTTTGAAAATTAACGTAGAAAAATCTCAAGTGTTCCTTCCCCCTTACGCTCCGATCAGGGCACCAAATAACGTTACTTTCGACTTCTTGAGAGTTGGGGCAAAATAAATTTTTCGTTCCCTAAGCGAGTTTTTCTCGAGGAAGCCAAAAAAAATTACAAAATCTTGGACTTTGCGTTGCCCTGTAAGGTTAAGCGTGTGGTAAAGAAGTAATAGATCGAAACTGCGGTCGCCTATCGCGATCCGTCGAGCATTTTTCGAAGCGGTTTCAAATATCAAGAAACTAAAAGCAGCTGTATGGTGCTTAGACCCCCTTCGTTACTTTCCAAGGGTGTCGGGTCTTCTAAAGAACACTTTAAAAATTAACGTGAAAAAATCTCAAGAGTTTTCCCCTTAAGCTCCGATCGGGGCACAAAATGACGTTATTTTCGACTTCTCGGGAGTTGGGGCAAAATAATTTTTTCGTTCCCTCAGCGAGTTTTTGTCGAGAAAACCAATAAAATACTAATAGAATCTTGGACTTCGCGTTGCCGAGTAAAGTTAAGCGTATGGTAACGAAGTAATAGATCCAAATTGCGTCGCCTAGCGTGATTCGTCGATCAGCTTTTGAAGATGCTTCGGATTTCGAGAAAATACTTTTTGTATTTTAAAATTATCGAAAATTCATGAATATCTTAAAATTGTAAAGGCATAAAAAATTGAAAATATTTTTATTGTTTTATAGATATTTAATACATTAACTATAAAGAAAGCAAATAAAAATGAATGTTTTACGGGTGATCAATCAAAAATTATTGGTTTGAATAAAAAATATTGATAAAATGAATATAAATATAAAAATTGCTTACATTCATTACTTTTTCAACGATAAGAATTTTTTATTTTTCTTAAATAAAACAATTTTTACGATAATATTGTTAATTATAATCTTTTTTTTTAACAATCCACGATTATAAATATATTTCGCCTTCGCTATTTCTTTCTTTCAAAATAGTTTTTATTTATCTAGAAATCGAAGACGATATAATAAAAATAGCGCTACACCCCATTTATATATAAAAAAATATAACAATTTACAAGCATAAATTTATTCCTTTTGATATAAAGAAATCCAAAATCTATCATACTCGGAATAACCAAAGAGATGGAAATAGCACAACGTAGTAAGCACCACATAATTATTATTTCAACTGCTATGGGGAGGTGCCTACAGTTTTTTGAATATTAACATGACGGCAACAGCGTGCCAATAACCAGGATTAATTTGAGATATCGTAACTAAAATCAGTCGTAGGGTCCTTAGGTACTCTCATTAGTTTAAAGGGGTACGGAGGGTTCCTGGGACAAGTTTCGAAATTTTCGGAAAAAAACCCTAAGTGTTCCGCCTTTGCGTAAGGTGATGGAACAAAATCCGTTCCCTTTATTATGGGTTTTTGCCAAAAATTTAAATTGATTGTTCCCTTTAGAATTTTTTTCCACCAGAAATAAAAAAAAATAACGGAATTTAGGCCGTAAACTAGCATGCCTCCTTAGAGTAGGTCATAACTAATTGATAGATTGAAATTGCATTTACGTATGACCATTATTTTTTTTTCTACGAATTTTTTAAATTCAAAAGGTAACGTTTCCTTTAGTGCGATTATATTATGCGTTTTTTTGGCACAAATTTGATCTTCTTGTTCCCTTTACTCACAAAGAATTTAGATCGGAAATTTCCAGAAGTGTAAGATGCCATAATATTGACATTGTTATATTTTCAAACTTGTAGATTATATTTCAAGTTTGAAAGCGATACCTCTATTCCTTCCTAGCGAAAGAAGTGGTCGCGGAACCTGTACTATTACTACTATTATTAGTAGTAATAGAACCACTTCCGCGACCACTTTTTTCGCTAGGAAGGAATAGAGGTATCGTTTTCAAACTTGGAATATAATCTATGTAGATGATAAACTGCTCACACGCGAGTTTTGGTGACCGTAGGTCACCCCTAAGGGGGTGCTGCCCCCTTAGCGCCAAGGTCAAATTCGTCCTGAAACCAAGTTAGGCTTAACTTATCGGGCTAAAATTTGGATGTGAGTTATATGATGACGTAATCTCGTCGGAGACGAGATTACGTCCCTCTGCATCCCTCCTTAAGGGGGGGGGAGTGCTGCCCCTCTAAAAATTAAATTTTAAAAATTCGTAGAAAAAAAAATAATTGTCACACGTAAATGCAATTTCAAACTATCAATTAGTTATGACCTACTGTAAGGAGGCGTGCTAGTTTACGGCCTAAATTCCGTTATTTTTTTTTATTTCTGGTGGAAAAAAATTCTAAAGGGAAACAATCAATTTAATTTTTTGGCGAAAAGCCATAATAAAGGGAACGGTTTTTTTGTTCCATCACGCAACCAAAGGGGGAACACTTAGGTTTTTTTCCGGAAATTTTTAAACTTGTCCCAGGGAACCCTCCGTACCCCCTTAAACTAATGAGGAAGTACCTAAAGACCTCGACTGATTTTTAGTTTTACGATATTCAAATTATTCCTGGGTATTGCCACGTGGTCTGCCGCCATGTTTCATATTATTCAACACTGTAAGACTAGAGGTTGAAATTCATATTAATGAGGTGCATACTACGTTTACTCATTTCAAGCACCAATTGGGCCATGTCCGTTCCGATATATTTAATTTTTTATTTTTTCAAAAAAGTTACAAATTAACATTTTTTAAAGGGTAATATTTCTCCAAGTGCGTGAAGTAAGGGAAACTTGCAGGTCATAACAGTTTTTTGAATATATAAACAGGGCAACATGGCATCTTCATTAAAAAGAGTGAAATCAACCGAATGAGAATGAGTTAGACTTAGCCGAAGCCGAGAAGTTGATAGTTGTGAAATCAAAATCTATCATAATTAAAAGGTTACAAATAGTACAACGTAGTAAGTTCTACAACATACTTTAATTTACACCTGTTAGGTCATACAAGTTTGAAAATATAATATTATGGCATCTTACACTTCTGGAAATTTCCGATCTAAATTCTTTGTAAGTAAAGGGAACAAGAAGATCAAATTGGTGGAAAAAATTTCTAAAGGGAACAATCAATTTAAGTTTTTGGCAAAAGCCATAATAAAGGGAACGGTTTTTTGTTCCATCACTTTACGCAAAGGGGCACTTAGGGTTTTTTTCCGGAAATTTTGAAACTTGTCCCAGGAACCCCCCGTACCCCCTTAAACTTATGAGGAGTCCCTAAGGACCCTACGACTGATTTTAGTTTCACGATATCTTAAATTTTTATTGGGAAATATCTTTCCCGGTACGTGAAGTAAGGGGCTGCAGGTCATACAGTTTTGAATATATAAACATGGCAACATGGCATCTTCATTAAAAAGAGAGAAATCGACCGAATGAGAATGAGTTAGACTTAGCCGAAGCCGAGAAGTCGATAGTTGTGAAATCAAAATCTATCATAATTAAAAGGTTACAAATAGTACAACGTAGTAAGTTCTACAACATACTTTAATTTCAACCTGTTTAGGTCATACAAGTTTGAAAATATAAACCTGTCAATATTATGGCATCTTTCACCGGGAAATTTCAGGCCTAAATTCTTTAATAAAGGGAACAAGAAGATCAAATTTGTGCCAAAACACATAATAAAATCGCACTAAAGGGAACGTTACCTTGTGAATTTTAAAAATTTGTAGAAAAAAAAAATAATGGTCATACGTAAATGCAATTTCAATTTATTAATTAGCTATGACCTACTGTATGGAGGCATGCTAGTTTACGGCCTAAATTCCGTGGTTTATTTTTATTTCTGGTGAAAAAAAATTTCTAAAGGGAACAATCAATTTAAATTTTTGGCAAAAAGCCATAATAAAGGGAACGGTTTTTCGTTCCATCACCTTACGCAAAGGGGGAACACTTAGGGTTTTTTCCGGAAATTTTGAAACTTGTCCCAGGAACCCCCCGTACCCCCTTAAACTTATGAGGAGTACCTAAGGACCCTACGACTGATTTTAGTTTTACGATATCTCAAATTTATTCCTGGGTTATTGCCACGTCTTGCCGCCATGTTTATATATTCAAACTGTAAGACCTGAAATTATAATTATGTGGTGACATACTAGTTTGTAAACTATTTCTATCTTCTTGGTTATTCCGAGTGTGATAGATTTTGATTTCTTTAGCACCAAATTGGCCTTTTTCGATATATTTATTTTATTTTTCAAAAAAAGTTACAAATTACCATTTTTAAAAGAAAATATCTTTCCCGGTACGTGACGTAAGGGGCTGCAGGTCAAACAGTTTTGAATATATAAACATGGCAATATGGCATCTTCGTTAAAAAGAGAGAAATCGACCGAATGAGAATGAATTAGACTTAGCCGAAGCCGAGAAGTCGATAGTTGTGAAATCAAAATCTATCATACATAGAATAATCAAAAGGTTACAAATAGAACAACGTAGTAAGTTCTACAACATACTTTAATTTCAACCTGTTAGGTTTATACAAGTTTGAAAATATAAGCCTGTCAATATTATGGCATCTTACACTTCTGGAAATTTCCGATCTAAATTCTTTGTAAGTAAAGGGAACAAGAAGATCAAATTTGTGCCAAAACGCATAATAAAATCGCACTAAAGGGAACGTTACCTCGTGAATTTAAAAAAAAATAAAAATAAAAATAATGGTCATACGCAAATGCAATTTCAACCTATCAATTAATTATGACCTACTTTAACGAGGCATGCTAGTTTACGGCCTAAATTCCGTGGTTTTATCAAATTGGTGGAAAAAATTTCTAAAGGGAACAATCAATTTAAATTTTTGGCGAAAAGCCATAATAAAGGGAAAGGTTTTTGTTGTTCCATCACCTTACGCAAAGGGGGAACACTTAGGGTTTTTTTCAGGAAATTTTGAAACTTATCCCAGGAACCCCATAAAATAAATATTAATGAGGAGTACCTAAGGACCCTACGACCTGATTTTACTTTTACGATATCTCAAATTATTCCTGGGTTAATGCCATGTTGCCGTGTTTTTATATTCAAAACTGTAAGGCCTAGCAGGTTGAGAGGGGAAGGGTGGAGACGGGAAATGGGTGGAGGACGGGGAACGGTGGAGAACGGGGAAATGGTTGAGAACGGGGAACGGGTGGAAGACGGGGAACGTTACTTTCGACTTCTCGGGAATGGGACAAAATAATTTGTCGTTCCCTAAGCGAGTTTTTTGAGGAAACCGAAAAAAAAGTTACGGAATCTAGGTCTTCCAGTAGCCGAGTAAGGTTGAGCGTATTTTAACGAAGTAATAGATCGAAACTGAGGTCGCCTTTCACGATCCGTCGATCATTTTTTCGAAGCGGCTTCGGATATAGTAAAACTAAAAGCATCTGGAGAGTGCTTATACACCCCTCATTACTTTCCGTGGGGTGTCGGGCCTTCTAAAGAACACTTTGAAAATTAACGTGAAAAAATCTCAAGGGTTCCTTCCCCCTTACGCTCCGATCGGGGCACCAAATAACGTTACTTTTGACTTCTCGAGAGTTGGGGCCAAATAATTTTTTCGTTCCCTAAGCGAATTTTTCTCGAGGAAGCAAAAAAAAAAAAAATACGGAATCTTGGACTTCGCGATGCCGAGTAAGGTTAAGCGTGTGGTAAAGAAGTGATAGATCGAAACTGCGGTCGCCTATCGCGATCCGTAGAGATTTTTTCGAAACAGTTTTGGATATCGAGAAACTAAAAGCAGCTATATGGTCCTTAGACGCTTCTCGTTACTTTCCAGGGGTGTCGGGCTTTCTAAAGAAAACTTTGAAAATTAACGGAAAAATCTCAAGAGTTCCCCCCTTAAGCTCCGATTGGGGCAAGAAATGACGTTAATTTCTACTTCTCGGGAGAGGGGGCAAAATAAATTTTTCGTTCCCTAAGCGAGTTTTTCTCGAGAAAAATAAATAAAATACTTACGGAACAATAATTATAAAAAATATTTTTCATGCAATTTTTAAATAATCTCTTTAGGGAAATGACTATTCATTATGCCTCGAGGAAGATGTAATGTTAAAGTATTTTAGTTATCAACTTTGTTAAAACGTATAATACGTGACTAGCAGGTTGAAATTATAAATAACTATGGTCCTTACTATGTTGTACCATTTTTATCTCTTTGGTTATTCTAAGTATGATATATTTTGATTTATTTAGCATCAAAGTGGCCCTATCCGATATATATTTTTATTTTTCAAAAAAGTTCTAATTACCATTTTTAGGGTAACGTTCCCTTTAGTGCGAATTTATTAGGCGTTTTGGCACAAATTTGATCTTCTTGTTCCCTTTATTAACAAAGAATTTAGGCCAGAAATTTCCCGGTGAAAGATAATCTCGTTTTATAAGAGCCCCTTAAAATGACTTTACGCGTTTAAAATCCATTTTCTATGCTTAGAACATCGTTAAGCGCGGGGCTACGCAAAGTCCTAGACTCCGTAATAATTTTTTTGGTTTCTTTCGAAAATAACTCGCTTAAGGAACGAAAATTTTATTTTGCTCAATCTCACGAGAAGTAAAAAGTAACGTTATTTCGGCCCAACCCGACAACCCAGGAAAGTAGCGGGACAAGAAAATTGGTACTTGGCGAGGAAAGAGCGCCTATGCGTAGCGCACATAAAATCTGCGAACTAAGGTCTTCACTTCTCCCTATCAACGACCCTTTCTTTTTATAGGCGAAAAATTACCGCATCAATTTATTTCGTTTGCAAAATAAAAAAATAAAATAAAAAAATACGGTGATGCGACAATTTATCGCCTATGAAAGAGAGAGAGTTGCCGCTGGAAAGGTCTCATTGTTAATTTATACGCGAAGTAAACCGCTTTTTAGACGGGGGAGTTTTTTAATCTATTCATTCCTTTATTATTTTTATTATCCGATTTCGTGTCCAATTATAATATTATTATAATTACAATATTATTTTTAGTATTTACATATCACATAATTGTTTTTTTTTCTAAGCGAGTTTTTTTTCCCGAGAGAAACCAAAAAAAAAAAAAGTTACGGAATCTAAGTCTGTAAAGAATTGATAATAATCAGTTATTCACATATTGGGTATTTATTTTTTTTCTTCGTTCTTAATTTTTCTTAAAGTCCTAATTAATTATCACACTTTAAAAATTAACGTAAAAAAAATCTTAAGGGTACCCACCTACGGTTCGCTCGGGGCACGAAATAACGTTAATCTCTACTTCTAGAATAACCAAAAGGTTACAAATAGTACAACGTAGTAAGTTCTAAAACATACTTTAATTTCAACTTGTTGGGTCACACAAGTTTGAAAATATAAGCCTGTCGATATTATGGCATCTTACACTTCTGGAAATTTCCGATCTAAATTCTTTGTTAGTAAAGGGAACAAAAAATTCAAATTTCTAAAGGGCATAATCGAATTAAATTTTTGGGAGAAAAAACTGTTTTTTTAGCGGACTTCGATCGATTCTTTCGTATTTTTCCGAAAAACTCGATCGAGTGATAATAATAGTAAAACGACCATTCGAGCGACTCGGAACTTTTGGAGACGGGGAACGGGTAGAGACGGGAAACTGGTGGAGACGGGGAACGAGTAGAGACGGGGAACTGGTGGAGACGGGGAACGGGTGGAGACGGGGAACGGGTGGAGACGGGGAACGAGTAGAGACGGGGAACGAGCGCGGATCTGGACGGCGCGCGGATCTGGACTGGGGTCAGTTCTCGTCAAATCTTGCTTCGGGAACCGCCACTCCTCCGGATCCGCGCCATGTCCAGATCCACGCCACGTCCAGATCCGCACCCCGTCCAGATCCGCGCCTCATTCTTCTTAAAAGGCATCGAAGCGATGACGACAGTGCTTCGCCTCGAAAGCACTATCGATATCGACAAAAACAGCTTCTATACTATAAATTTTAAACGTCCATTTAAACGGATAATAGTGGAGACGGGGAACGAGTGGAGAAGGGGAACGGGCGCGGATCTGGACGGTGCGCGGATCTGGACGGCGCGCGGATCTGGACAGCGCGCGGATCTAGACGTCGTGCGGATCTGGACGGCACGCGGATCTAGACGTCGCGCGGATCTGGACGGCGCGCGGATCTGGATGGGGGTCAGTTCTCGTTAAAACTCGGTTTTTCCTCGAGGTTCGATCGATTCTTTTTTTTTTTTCGAAATCTTCGACCGAATGATAATAATAGAATCGATGATTCGTGGAGACGGGGAACGGGTGGAGACGGGGAACGAGTGGAGACGGGGAACGGGCGCGGATCTGGACGGCGCGCGGATCTGGACGGGGGTCGGTTCTCGTCAAATCTCGCTTCGAGAACCGCCACCCTTCCGGATCCGCGCCCCGTCCAGATCCGCCCCGAGACGGGGAACGGGTGGAGACGGGGAACGAGCGCGGATCTGGAAAGCGCGCGGATCTGGAAAACGCGCGGATCTGGAAAACGCGCGGATCTGGACGGGGGTCAGCTCTCGAACATGTGGAGACGGGGAACGAGTGGAGACGGGGAACGACCGTGGATCTGAACGGCGCGCGGATCTGGACTGGGGTCAGTTCTCGAACGAGTGGGGACGGGGAATGGGTGGAGACGGTGAAAAAAATCGGTTTTTAGCTCATTTCTCTCGATTCTTTCGTCTTTTTCCGAAATGCTCGACCGAATGATGATAATAGTTATTCTTGATCGTTTAAAATAAAAACTATGGAGGCGCATATAAAAATAAGTTGATATTTAGAGTTGGGAGGCACAGCACTACTCTGTAACCGGGTGCGCACCCCACTAGAAGAGAAATTTTGTTTTTTTTTTCGGGGGGAAAACCGATAACTTCAATAACTCAGGAATAATTTGAAATATCGTATTACTAAAATATGTTGTAGGGTCCTAAGGTACTCCTCATTAGTTTGCGGGGGTACAGGGGGTTCCTGGGACAAGTTTCGAAATTTTCGGAAAAAACCCTAAGTGCCTTTGCGTAAGGTGATGGAACAAAAAACCGTTCCCTCTATTATGGGTTTGTTCCAAAAATTTAAATTGATTGTTCCCTTTAGAAACTTTTTTCACCAGAAATTAAAACAAACCACGGAATTTAGGCCGTAAATTAGCATGCCTACTTACAGTAGGTCATAACTAATTGATAGATTGAAATTGCATTTACGTATGACCATTATTTTTTTTCTACGAATCTTTAAAATTCACGAATTAGTGCGATTTTATTATGCGTTTTTGCACAAATTTGATCTTCTTGTTCCCTTTATTAACCAAAAATTTAGCCCGGAAATTTCCCGGTGAAAGATACCATATTGACAACGGAATCTACTTCTCTTATAATATAGATGGGGCTAAGATTAAATAATTTAACTATTTTAGTCCTTAATATGTTGCACTATTTGTATCTCTTCGGTTATTCCTAGTACGATAGATTGTAACTTCTTTAGCACTAAATTGGCCATTTCCGACCTATATCCATAGGCTTACAATCTCTAAATATTTAACATTTATAAAAAGTTACAAATTACCATTTTTAAAGCGTAATATCTTTCCAAATACGTAAAGTAAGGGGCTAAAAATTACCATTTTTATAGTCCGTACTGCGTTTTAACTTATCTTTAAATTTCATTATGTTGCTTTCGGCTGTTAGCGAGAAAACAAGCCTCAAAAACCTATTTCAGGAACCCTATAATAAGGTGGTGGTACAAAAAAAAACGTTCCCCTTATTATACGTTTGTACCAAAATTTTTAATCGATTGTTCCATTTAGAAAATTTTTCCACCGAAAATAATAAAAAAAAACACGGAATTTAGGCCGGAAACTAGCATGTCTAGGTTGAAGATGCCATGTTGCCATGTTTATATATTCAAAACTGTAAGACTTATCATAGAAAATTGGTTTTTAAAGGAGACTTATTTTTCATAGAAAACTGAATTTAATTGAGACTAAATTAAAAATAATAATAGTATAGATAAAGTACACTTGCCCTCGAAAAAAAACTCGCTTAAGGAACGAAAAATTTATTTTGCGACATCTCCCGAGAAGTAAAAAGTTACGTTTTTTTGTGCACCGCTCGAAGCGTAAGTGGGGACCTTTAAGATTTCTTTACGTCGATATTTATATAAAGAATTGATATTCAGGTATTCACATTCGGAAACCTCGTCGTCATATAGTGACATTTCGTAAAAGCACAAAATAAATTACTCTAGACGCCCGGGTTTTAGAATCGTTTTTTGGTATCGAGAAACCGTCATTATATTATGTGACGCCGTAGAGGAAACCGGCCGCGATAACCTCCGAGGATCGTCTCGGTAATTACGAAACTTCACTATCGTATTTTGAGAAAAAAAACGAAAAGTTCACGGATAAAGGTATGATGAAAATTTGGGAAAATTAAGAACATAGAAAAAAATTTGCTATTTTTCTAATTGTTTTTTTTTTCTAAGCGTCCGGTTCTATCCCCGAGATGGCCAAAAAAAAAAAAAAATTACGGAATCTAAGTCTGTAAAGAATTGATAATAATCAGTTATTCACATATTGGATATTTATATCTTTTCTTCGTTCTTAATTTTTCTTAAATCTTAATTAATTATCATCATCTATAGCAAAAAAAAAAATCGCTTAAAGCCTATAGGAAATTTTCAATAACTCAGGAATAATTTGAAATATTGTATAACTAAAATCAGTTGTAGGGTCCTTAGGTACTCCTCATTAGTTTGCGGGGGTACAAGGGGTTCCTGGGACAAGTTTCGAAATTTTCGGAAAAAAACCCTAAGTGTTCCCCCTTTGCGTAATGTGATGGAACAAAAAACCGTTCCCTCTATTATGGGTTTGTGCCAAAAATTTAAATTGATTGTTCCCTTTAGAAACTTTTTCCACAAGAAATTAAAACAAACCACGGAATTTAGGCCGTAATCTAGCATGCCTCCTTACGGTATGTCATAACTAATCGATAGATTGAAATTGCATTTACGTATGACCATTATTTTTTTTTCTACGAATTTTTAAAATTCACAAGGTAACGTTCCCTTTAGTGCGATTTTATTATGCGTTTTGGCACAAATTTGATCTTCTTGTTCCCTTTATTAACAAAGAATTTAGGCCGGAATTTCCTGGTGAAAGATCCATATTGACAGGCTTATATTTTCAAACCTGTATGACCTAGCAAGTTAAAATTGTAGTTTATTTTAGTCGTTACTATGTTGCACTATTTGTATCTCTTCGGTTATTCCTAGTACGTTAGATTGTAACATCGCTTAAAGCCTATAGGAAATGGGCGTCGCGCGTTGTTTTTTTAATTATTTTTGTTTTAGTTACCTCTAAAAATTATTTTTCGTAGAAAACTGAATTTAAGGGAGGCTAAATTATAAAAAAATAATAATATATATAGTACACTTGCCCTCGAAAAAAATCTCGCTTATAGATACAATACATATATCTTCTATATAAATATTTTGTTTATAAAACATTTAATTTAGTTACCCCAAAAACCTAATTAACATAGAAAACCGAATTTAAGGGAGACTAAATTAAAAAAAATTAATAAATAATAATAGTATACGAATAATTGATATGGTGCAAAATAAATTTTTTTTTTTCTAAGCGTTTTTTTTTCCGAGAGAAACCCCCCCAAAAAAAATACGGAATCTAAGTCTGTAAGGAATTGATAATAATCAGTTATTCACATATTGGATATTTTTTTTTCTTCGTTCTTAATTTTTCTTTGAAATATCGTATAACTAAAATCAGTTGTAGGGTCCTTAGGTACTCCTCATTGAGTTTGCGGGGGTACAAGGGGTTCCTGGGACAAGTTTTGAAATTTTCGGAAAAAACCCTAAGTGTTCCCCCTTTGCGTAAGGTGATGGAACAAAAAACCGTTCCCTCTATTATGGGTTTGTGCCAAAAATTTAAATTGATTGTTCCCTTTAGAAACTTTTTCCACCAGAAATTAAAACAAACCACGGAATTTAGGCGGTAAACTAGCATGCCTCCTTACGGTATGTCATAACTCAATGGTTCTCAAACTTTTTCGATTCTCGGCACCCTTGACTTATTTAAGTTTGCCGAAGTCACCCCATGTTAGATTCTAAAAAGAAAGTCTTCCAATTTATAAAATAGGGTCTATCATTAATCATAAAATTGCAATACTTTTGCATGATCACAGCATGCCAAAAGCATTCCCAGGATTTGTCTCTGAATATATAAATATATAAGGATAACATAACTAAAATTTTCTTAACAAAGTTGGAAAATTCAAAATTGATTAAAATTTTTAAATGAAAACTTAAATACAATTATGAAAATGTTCAAAACTTTCGCGTCACCCTTGTGGGGAAGCTGTGCCACCCAAATGTGACGCGTCACACAGTTTGAGAACCACTGTCATAACTAATCGATAGATTGAAATTGCATTTACGTATGACCATTATTTTTTTTTCTACGAATTTTTAAAATTCACAAGGTAACGTTCCCTTTAGTGCGATTTTATTATGCGTTTTGGCACAAATTTGATCTTCTTGTTCCCTTTATTAACAAAGAATTTAGGCCGGAAATTTCCTGGTGAAAGATCCATATTGACAGGCTTATATTTTCAAACCTGTATGACCTAGCAAGTTAAAATTGTAGTTTATTTTAGTCGTTACTATGTTGCACTATTTGTATCTCTTCGGTTATTCCTAGTACGATAGATTGTAACATCGCTTAAAGCCTATAGGAAATGGGCGTCGCGCTTTGTTTTTTAATTATTTTTGTTTTAGTTACCTCTGGAAAAATTATTTTTCGTAAATAACGGTATTTCAAGGCGACTACAGTAAATAAATATATTAATATATATTCAATATAGTTATTAGTACAGACTTGCCCTCGAAAAAATCTCGCTAGGGAACGGAAAATATTTTTTGCAACATCTCCAGGAGAATGTAAAACTTTACGCCGTTATTTTTTGCGCCAATCGGATCGAACCTGTAAGGTAGGAACAGGTTGAGTACTTTTTTACTGTGGCGAGCTTCGTTATCTAAATATTTGATATTCAGCGTAAGTTTAGTATTACTCGATATAAACTTGTTTTTTTTCTCTAACGTTTTTCTCACGAGAGAACCAAAAAAAAAAAAAATTACGGAATCTAGGTCTTTAAAGAATTGATAATAATCAGTTAGAATAATTTGAGATTTCGTAAAAAAAAATCAGTTGTAGGGTCCTTAGGTACTCCTCATTAGTTTGCGTGGGTACAAGGGGTTCCTGGGACAAGTTTCGAAATTTTCGGAAAACAAACCTAAGTGTTCCCCCTTTGCGTAAGGTGATGGAACAAAAAACCGTTCCCTCTATTATGGGTTTGCGCCAAAAGAATTAAATATTTGATTAATATATTATATATATATATTATATATATATATTTATATATATCGATATAATATAAATATATATATAATACTGAATATAATATGATTATATTTATATATATATATAATAATATATATATATGGTCATACAGTTTTGAAATAAATAACATGGCAGCATTGGCATCTTGCGTTAAAAAGAGAGAAGATCGACCGAAATGAGACATGACGTTACGACTTAGCCGAAGCCGAGAACGTTCGATAGTTTTAACTTATTCTCATTCAATTTTGCTTTCTGAGTTTAATTAGTGAATCGACCGAACGAGAATGAGATAGACTTAGCAGAAGCCAAAAAAAATTCGATAGTTGTAACTCATTCTGCGATTCAATTTTGCTTCGGTTTCTCGAACACGTTGTAACTCTTCCATTCAATTTTGCTTCCCGTCTCGACAGTTTAAATCCATTTCACATTCAAATTTTGATCTTTCGGTCTCGAAAGTTGTAATCTCATGGTCACATTCAATTTTGCTTCCTCGGCTTAAATAGCGAATCAACCGAATGAGAATGAGTTATAGACTTAGCCGAAGCTGAAAAATCGATAGTTGTAATTACAAAATCTATCATACTTAGAATAATCAAAAGGTTACAAATAGTACAACGTAGTAAGATCTACAACATACTTTAATTTCAACCTGTTAGGTCATACAAGTTTGAAAATATAAGCCTGTCAATATTATGGCATCTTACACTTCTGGAAACTTCGATCTAAATTCTTTTAAGTACAAGGGAAAAAGAAGATCAAATTTGGGCCAAAACGCATAATATAATCGCACTAAAGGGAACGTTACCTTGTGAATTTTAAAAATTCGTTGAAAAAAAATAATGGTCGTACGTAAATGCAATTTCAATCTATCAATTAGTTATGACCTACTGTAAGGAGGCATGCTAGTTTACGGCCTAAATTCCGTTATTTTTTTTTTATTTCTGGTGTAAAAAATTTCTAAAGGGAACGATCAATTTAAATTTTTGGCGAAAAGCCATAATAAAGGGAACGGTTTTTTGTTCCATCACCTTACGCAAAGGGGGAACACTTAGGGTTTTTTTCCGGAAATTTTTTGAAACTTGTCCCAGGAACCCCCCGTGGCCACACTTCGCCATGCTGAAGTATGATGGGATGTAGGTTGACTAGTGTGAGGTTCAATGTGGGGTTGGCGTATCAATCTAGAAGGCATTGAAAGATACGCAGGTTAGGTGTTAGTTCGGCTATCGCATTTATCCCACCTTAAACTTATGAGGAGTCCCTAAGGACCCTACGACTGATTTTGTTTTACGATATCTCAAATTATTCTGGGTTATTGCACGATGGTTCCGCCATGTTTATATATTCAGCAAAACTGTAAACCTAGCAGGTTGAATGAAATAAATTACTAAAAAATTGGTGCTACTACGTTTTGTATCTATTTCTATCTCTTTGGTTTTCCGACATGATAGATTTGGTTTCTTTAGCACCAAATTGGCCCTTTTCCGTTCCGAATATATTATTTTATTTTTCAAAAAAAAGTTACAAATTACCATTTTTAAAAGAAAATATCTTCCCCGGTACGTGAAGTAAGGGGCTGCAGGTCATACAGTTTTGAATATATAAACATGACAACATGGCATCTTCATTAAAAAGAGTGAAATCGACCGAATGAGAATGAGTTAGACTTAGCCGAAGCCGAGAAGTCGATAGTTGTGAAATCAAAATCTATCATACTTAGAATAATTAAAAGGTTACAAATAGTACAAAGTAGTAAGTTCTACAACATACTTTAATTTAAACCTGCACCTGTTAGGTCATACAAGTTTGAAAATATAAGCCTGTCAATATTATGGCATCTTACACTTCTGGAACTTTCCGATCTAAATTCTTTGTAAGTAAAGGGAACAAGAAGATCAAATTTGTGCCAAAACGCATAATATAATCGCACTAAAGGGAACGTTACCTTGTGAATTTTAAAAATTTGTAGAAAAAAAAATAATGGTGGTACGTAAATGCAATTTTAATCTATCAATTAGTTATGACCTACTGTAAGGAGGCATGCTAGTTTACGGCCTAAATTCCGTTATTTTTTTTTATTTCTGGTGGAAAAAATTTCTAAAGGGAACGATCAATTAAAATTTTTGGCGAAAAGCCATAATAAAGGGAACGGTTTTTTGTTCCATCACCTTACGCAAAGGGGGAACACTTAGGGTTTTTTTCCGGAAATTTTGAAACTTGTCCCAGGAACCCCCCGTGCCCCCTTAAACTTATGAGGAGTACCTAAGGACCCTACGACTGATTTTAGTTTTACG
>JABUQX010085313.1:30000-32462 GCA_015478945.1 Trachelipus rathkii
TAAAAATACCATTTTGTCTCGCGTGCAGAGGAATTCATGCGGTTATGAATCACTTTAAGAGCTTGACTTACCAACCGATTTTACAAACATGTCATTTGCACGGCGGTAAATTATGGCGAGCTGGAATGGAAAAGAAAATAATTGATTCTTGGGATACAAAATTTTTTAGAAACCGATTGCAAAGGAGTATTAGAAACGTCGATGGTTCCTTGGAATTGAATTTGCGAAACGTTTGTCAATTTAACGCAATGCTTCAAAAAAACGAATGTATGGATACCCTTTCTCCATTCCGATTCCCAAATGTTCGTATCTTGAGAATATCATACGAAAAAGAGAAAATTTTTGATTCAAAAACTAAATGTGCGACACTGAATAAAAAATTCGTCGAAGCCTTTCCGAATCTGACTGATTTGGAAATCAGAAAAAACGTAATATATTCAGGCTCGTATCTGCAAGAAAGTATTTATAACAGTGATATAATAGGAAGTTACGTAAATAAAACGGTTCTTAAAAATTTGGTAGAATTGAAGATCGATTTTTCTGATCTTTTATATTATATTTGTAGTGTCTCTCCAAATCTAGAAAAAGTCGTCATATTTTTCCATTGGGAACATATCGATCTTTGCGAAATTCATAAACTTTTGAATATCACTGGCTCTTTGAAAAGAGGAGTAGAGTTTAATTTTGATAACTTCTTAGCAGATAAACAAAAAATGTTCAAGTACTTTATAGGTAACTATAAACGCACTTACGAAAGAAATATTGACCAGCTGTTCAAAAAAATTACGGTGACTATGACTGATGATCATGGAAAATCCATCATTCGATGGAATATAAAACAATATAACTCTTCGGAGATACGTAGTTTACTAGATGGTTGTGAATCAATTGACAGCGATAAATACAAGGTGGAAAGAGAAATGAATTTCTCCGGGAGTCTTTTATGGTTAAAAGATGATATCTATTTTTATTACTTACACACTTTTTTTAAGTTTTTAGAAAAAGGTCGAGATCGCAAGCCCAAGACATTTCATTTGGTTCTTCCCTTTATTGAAAATCATGAATTTTTTAACAACCTTTTTAAAGCTGTCGAACGTATAATAGATAGCATAACAAAAATATATTAATAATAAGAGAAGAAATAGGAAATTAAACACACACACAACACACATAATATATATAATACAGTCTTATAATATTATATATATATATATATATAGTATATCAATATTATATATATTATATATAATATATATAATTATATATATATATATATTATATATATAAATATATATATATATAATATTAATATATATATATAATATATTATATATTATATATTATATATATATATATATATTATATATATATATATATACTATTATATATATTATATATATTATATTATATATATATATATAAATTAATATAATATATATATAGTATATAATATATATTATATATATATATATATATATATTATATGGTATATATATATCTATATCATATGCTTGCATATGCATTTGTATGTATATAAAAATTTTCAATAAAAAAATTTTTTTTATTAATTTTTATGTTATTTATCAGAATAAAATTTTTAATTATCGATCGTTTTATATTTAATCCCATAGTTTTGGTATCAAAATTTTTTTATTTGCACTTTATAGTTAAATATAATTCTGTTACTAACATTTTGTTCAATTTGAAAAATTTGAAAAAAATATGTTTTAGGGAATTTAGGCATAGAAGTTACGGCAAATGCAACATAGAACTCGTTGAAATGTCTTTATATCAGTGCCATTCGGTTATCATACGTTATTATTATTATTATTCGGTTGATTCGCTATTTAAGCCGAGGAAGCAAAATTGCATTCGGTTGATTCACTATTTAAGCCGGGGAAGCAAAATTGAATGAGAATGAGTTACAACTTTCGAGACCGAAAGCAAATTTCAATGAGAATGAGTTACAACTTTCGAGACCGAAAACAAGCAAAATTGAATGAGAATGAGTTACAACTTTCGAGAACGAAAGCAAAATTGAATGAGAATGAGTTACAACTATCGATTTTTTTGGGCTTCTGCTAAGTCTATCTCATTCTCGTTCGGTCGATTCACTAATTAAACCCGGGAAGCAAAATTGAATGAGAATGAGTTACAACTATCGACTTCTCGGCTTCGGCTAAGTCTAACTCATTCTCATTCGGTCGATTTCTCTCTTTTTAACGAAGATGCCATGCTGCCATGTTTATATATTCAAAACTGTATGACCTGCAGCCCCTTACTTCACGTACCTGGAAAAATATTTTCCTTTAAAAATGGTAATTTGTAACTTTTTTTGAAAAATGAAATAAATATATCGGAAATGGCCAATTTGGTGCTAAAGAAATCAAAAATCTATCATACTTAAAAAACCGAGATTTTTCACCGTCTCCACTCGTTCCCCGTCTCCACCCGTTCCCCGT